>PVKV010020343.1:0-39996 GCA_004027835.1 Alouatta palliata
TTTTTTTTTTTTTTTTCGAGACAGAGTTTCAGTCTGTCACCCAGGCTGGAGTGCAATGGTGTAATCTTGGCTCACCACAACCTCTGCCTCCTGGGTTCAAGCAATTCTCTGCTTCAGCCTCCTGAGTAGCTGGAATTACAGGCATGCGCCACCACACCTGGCTAATTTTGTATTTTTAGTAGAGACAGGGTTTCTCTATGTTGGTCAGGCTGGTCTCGAACTCCCGACCTCAGGTGATCCACCCACTTTGGCCTCCCAAAGTGTTGAGATTACAGGCGTGAGCCACCGCACCCAACCCATTATTTGCATCTTTAGCTCTGTGTGTACCTGTTGCTTTACTCCTACTTGTAAGTGGTGTTCTGCTTCTGTGATAATTCACTTAGGATAATGGTCTGCAGCCTCATCCATGTTGCGGCAAAGGGAAACCCCATTTCTCTATCCAGTCCTCCACCGATGGGCACCTAGGTGGATGCCGTGGCTTCGCTGTTGTGAACAGTGCTGCGATGAACATATGAGTGCGGGTGTCTTTTTGGTAGAGCAATGTCTTTTCCTTTGGGTATATACTCAGGAGTGGGATTGCTGGGGTGAATGGTAGTTTTATTTTTAGTTCTTTGAGAAATCTCCAAACTGTTTTCCACAGGGGCTGAGTAATTTACATTCCCACCAAGAATGTATGGGCATTCTCTGTTCTCTGCCACGTTGCCAACATCTTTTATTTTTTGACTTTTAAATAGTCGCCAAGAATGACTGACTTTTTAGATGATCACACAGTGTGCACACAAACAAACATTTCACAAGACCATAAATAAGCAACATTTCAGAAGTTTTTCTAAGTAAAGATAGTCATTGCTAAAAACAAGCTTCCAAAAATGGTGAACTAAAACTAGGAGGGAAATATATTGCAATACAGACAACTTACATTTGTGTGGCATGTCGGCCTTCACAAGCACATTTCCACCTTCTGTGTTACGTGCTTTTCATATTAATTCATGGTGCTGTGAGGTAGGTTATAAGTCCCATTTTGTGGATAAACTCACGGGGTGACTTGCCGAAGGCCATTCAGCTGGTTAGTATTGGGTTCCAATTGTGAAGGACGGGGACCAATCCAGGGATGTCTCCATTACACCTGTGAGCGGTGGTGGGACAGGGCTTTTTTGTTACCTTCTGCTCTGTGGTTAGGTGAACCTGCCTTGGCTTCAGGTAGCCTAGTGCTGATCTCAGCTCTACTTCCTACCATCTGCTGTGTGTCCTTAGGAAAGTATCTTAGTTTCTATGGACCTTAATTTTCTCATTAGTAAAAAAGGTGCAAAGAGTATCTGACATATTGGATCATCAAGGAGACTAGATGAAGTGCTGTAAATAGAGCCCCAGTGTGGTGCTTGGCAGAATTACCGTACACAGTGTTGGCAATTATCATTATATTGTTATCCAAGTAAATTATAAAACTAATTGAAGGAAGTGAGGAGGGGATACTCTGTAGCCTCTGCGACACAACTCTTGCTCCATGAAGATACTAATTTTCAGTAATTGATTTTAATTTTTATTATTTTATTATTTATTTTGTTTTATTTTATTTTTTGAGACTGAATCTCACTCCGTCTCCCAGGCTGGAGTACAGTGGTGCGATCTTGGCTTACTGCAACCTCCGTCTTCCAGGTTCAAGTGATTCTCCTGCCTCAGCTTCTCAAGTAGCTGGGATTACAAGCATGTGCCACCACATCCGGCTAAGTTTTGTATTTTTAGCAGAGACGAGGTTTTGCCATGTTGCCCAGGCTGGTCTTGAACTCCTGACCTCAGGTCATCCTCCCACCTCGGCTTCCCAAAGTGCTGGGGTTACAGGTGTGAGCCACTGTGCCTGGCCTGATTTTCAGTAATTCTGAAGTACAAAATACTCAAGCTGTTTATGATTTCACCGTCAATACAAGTAAGCAGTCAGCTTCGTTAGTGGTCTGTTGTGCATATTTAGAGAACTAATAAACGGCGTGGGAGGAGAAAGGTATGCCTCATCGCATGGTGTGGTAACGTGTGTGTAGGGCTAGAAATACTAGTATTATTGGGTCAGTTTTGTTCTTAGTCACATGTACATTCTTGGACATTTCGACATTCAAATGCCTCTTGGGGAATTAGTAAAATATCTGTAAAGTCTTGTCCAGCCCTAACATTCCATGATTTCCAAAAACCACCCCAACACATTTACATAGCATCACTGACCGACTTGCTTTGAAATGGAAAAAAGTATGTTCCCACTCCATGCAGTTTTTTCCTATCCGACGACAGAAATAGTTCTTGCCCTCAAATCTCACTTCCAATGTGGGTTTGAGACATTATTTTTAAAGAGCTTCAAAGATTGCCTTAGTGTTGGCGAGGACACCGGGAGGGAGCCCTCCAGAACACAGGACTCCACTCCCTTAACTTCTGGAAGGCGGGGGGAAAAGCGCAGTGTAAATTCTCTGGCGAGGAAAGTATTGGTCTGCTTCAGCTCTTCCAGAAAGGAGCGAATCAACTGTAAACCGCTCCTTTATTCTCTTTATACAGAGTCGCTAGAAACAGGCTGCCCAACACAACCGGTGGTGTCCCCTCAGACCCAGGGACGCATGTCAGAACCTGCACTGACCATTAGGTGGCGCTGTTGTAGCACAACAAGCATTGACATGGGTTGGCCACAATTCTGACCCGGCTCCCGGTGGAACGGTCACTGGCTCGCCCCGCCGTCATGGGGTGTCCACAAGCCCAGCAGCTCGAAACCCCAGGCCAGTAACCAGTAAACAGCTGACGATGATGATGATAAAATACAGGAAAAAACACCTGCACTTGCACTCTGGCAGTTACAGCTCTTTGTGATGGAAGATGTAGCAGCTGAGGCAAATTATATTTTTACTTAAAATTCATGATTATTTTGAACATACATAACGTTTTATGTATGTATGAATGTTGTAACAAATGCCTGAATTATTTTTTTATTTTTTATTTTAGACAGGGTCTTACTCTGTTGACCAGGCTGGAGTGCTGTGGCACGATTTTCTCTCCCTGCAGCCTCCACCTCCTGGGTTCAAGTGATTTTCCTGCCTCAGCCTCCGAGTAGCTGGGACCACAGGCATGCACCATCACACCTGGTTAATTTTTTGTATTTTTGGCCGTGCTGCCCAGGCCTGTTTCAAACTCCTGAGCTCAAGTGATCCTCCTGCCTTGGCCTCCCAAAGTGGCTGACTGCCTGACTTGAATATTTTCTTTTTTTTTTGAGACAGAGTTTCACTCTGTCACCCAGGCTGGAGAGCAGTGGCATGATCTTGGCTCACTGCAACCTCCACCTCCCGAGTTCGAGCAATTCTCCTGCCTCAGCCTCTCGAGTAGCTGAGACTACAGGTGTGTGCCACCACGCCCAGCTAATTTTTGTATTTTTAGTAGACACAGGGTTTTACCATGTTGGCCAGGATGGTCTGGATCTTCTGACTGTTTGCTCTACCCACCCCGGCCTCCCAAAGTGCTGGGATTACAGGTATGAGTCACCGCACCTGTCCTCCTGACTTGAATTTTAACACCTTGCCATGTTTGCATTAGTGTTTTGTTCCTTTTAATAATGATTTGTAATTTTCTCTACAAATGTATGGGTGCATATTTTATTAAAATTATTTCTGAGTACCATGTAGATTTCTTACCATTATTGTTATTATGAATGGGTTCTTTTTTCTTCACAGTCTGTTACTGGTGTATTTATTTTTGTGTGAATAAACTTTGAATTCCCCAAATGCTTTATTTACGTCTGTTGATATCATTACATTTTTCTCTTTCATCTTTGCATATGGGATAAGCCAGTTAATTTTCTCCTTTAGCGCTGATTGAAAAAATTCTGTTTTTAAAAATAATATTATGGCTGGACATGGTGGCTCATGCCAGTAATCCCAGCACTTTGGGAGGTCAAGGCAGGTGGATCACTTGAGGTCAGGAGTTTGAGACCAGCTTGGTCAACATGGCAAAACCCTGTCTCTACTGAAAATACAAAAATTAGCTGGGCATGGTGGCAGGTGCCTATAATCCAAGCTACTTGGGAGGCCGAGGCAGGAGAATCACTTGAACCAGGAGGGCGGAGGTTGCGGTGAGCTGAGATTGCACCACGTCACTCGGGCCTGGGCAAGACCAAAACTCTGTCTCAAAAAGAAAAATGTGTATATGCACGCACATATATAAAATAACATGAACATTTCCTCATCTTCTTATAAATTCTGTAAGGATGATCTGTTGGAAGTACATTTTCCCCAGTGGAGAGGCTATACTTAATTTATTGCACATGATGTCTCTCTTTTTTTTTTTGCTATTATAAATAAAAATACTTTGGCATAAATTGACCCAATTAGGTGCAAGCAGAGTATGTGATATTTTAAGGCCTCTGATGCTTGTTCCCAGGCTGCTTTCGTGAAAGCTGTGCAAATGTACACCATCGCCAGCAAGACTTCCATCAAAACAATCCCCAAACCACTGTCATCAGCACACACCAGCAATGTGATAGGTGAAGGGCTTCAAGCTCATTTCTTCAACTTTTTTTCCCCATAGGATTGTTAACACGTTTAATTCCTCTTTGGTGAATCATCTATTCAAGTATTTTTCCTACTTGGTAGTCAAAATCTTGGTGTTTTAAATTTATTCATGGCAAGAACACCATACCTATTAAGAGCAGCAATCTTTTGTCTGTCTTATTTGTTGTGAACGTTTTCCTATGTTTGCTTTATAAACTTTGGCTATTTTGATGCAGTGATGCTTCCATTCTCCCTTTTCCAGTGCTTTCTCCTCCTCCGCCTGGCTGTGAATGCCGCGCGGCGCTTCTTGTCTGGCTCCCTCCCACTGGCCATTTCACTCTGTGCTTGAACCATCATTGATGGGTGGCTGCCTCTCCCTGGGAACACACTGCAGGGGCCCGCTGCCCCCAACCGCTCTATTGGATGTCCTCCTGGCACCGTGCTGCTCCCATGTACCCACTGCTCTCTCTCTGTGTTCCCTAAATCCACAAATCATCAAGTGGGGCTTGAGATGAAAACATGAAGGCAGGCAGGGGTAAACGACTTTCCCCAAACTCTCTTCCTTTTCAGACATCTACTTTTACAGCTTTGTCTGGATCCAGAATATTCCTAGGAATAGCCATCCAGCCAATGCTATCCTGTGCCCTTATGAAGCCCTTTCTTCCTACTGCCCAGGCAGAATACAATTTAGGGCATGATCAGGCTGTGGAACTATTTGAAAGGCATGGGGGCACAGCAGCTGCAGGGAGAGCAGAGCTGCTGTGACTGCTGAGCTGTACTGAGCCGCGGGAGGGATAATTGAATGAGCAGTTTGAGGCTAGGTGTGAGAACTGGGGGCCTCTCTGTAGCTTCCAAGGAGGCTTTTGTCTCCTGTAGTGAACAGCCGACACAGCTGACCAGTGGACTGAGGATCTGATAGTCACGGAACTTCGGGGATGTTTAAATACTCAGTCAAGGCTGCCCCGTTGTGCTGAGGTCATTCCTCTGGCTGGGAAAACATGGCCTACAAGGAGGGGATGGGAGCGTATACATGGATGCCTCGGAGGATGTGGGTTCTGCAGAGGCCTGGGAGCCCTCAGAGCTTGCAGAGTTGGCCTAACCTTCCCTCACAAGAGGTGCCCTGTGCTCAGAGACACTGCAGAGGCCCCCGCCCGGCCACAGGGGCCTCCTCAGGAGCTGCACTCACACCCTCTCCTGGCTGCCAAGCTGCAGACAGGCTTCAATCCCAGCACACACCTGCACCTGCACCTGCCCAGGGAAGACGGCAGTTGTCCTCTAAAGGGTCTGAGGGGTTGGCCAGCCTGTGCCTGCGGGAGCCAAGACATCACTTCTGAGATTGCATTTCGACAGGGGGCTTGATCAAGGAGGCCAGAATATAGGATTGGATATGCAAGATTCCATTGATTTGGGGGTGTATTTGGGGAACATAGGATTTAACGCCCTGGCAAGGACTGCAGAGGATGGGGCAAACTCCTGCTACGGTTGGTGCTGTTGGAAGCCTGGAAGCATGACGGGCAACACAGAGCAAAGTGACAGTGCCTGAGTGGCTCTGACAGATGGACAGGAAGGAACAAAGAGCCTGAGGGGCCCAAGCCTGCAATCCCAACACTTAGGGAGGCTGAGGCGGGAGGATTGCTTGAGCGTGGGAATTGGAAGCTGCAGTGAGCTGTGATTGTGCCATGACACTCCAGCCTGGGTGACAGAGTGATGCAGTCTCAAAACAAAGAAAAGAACCTGAGGGGAGTGGCCATGCTGGAAATCATCTTACTGAGGCCAGAAGATCCCTAGCTGTGTTCCAGAGAGGGCCCTGGGGCACACTGAGGATGTCAGGAATACTCTGATGAGAGTGACACTGACGTCACTAGGGTGATCTGTGGTGGCTTCCTCTGCAGCCCAGGGTGGGTGGTGGAAGGGATGGTAGCAGAGCTGCGCTCATTCATGGTCAGGCCCCACCCCACGGTATAAATGAGCTGTGGCAGCCCAACACCAGGCTGCAGTGGCCCTGGCGAGCAGCCAGGCAGGAGTAGCGGAGGAGGTTATCAGAGCATGACGACCCTAGAGGCCACATGGATGGGGGCCAGTGGGACGCTAACACCTACAACCAGAAAAAGGCGAGAGAGGAGGAACAGACAGCTCAGGGCAGCAGCAGCCCAAATAAAGTCAGCAGCCTTTCCTTGGTCATGGACCAGCATCTGTTCTCAGATCTGGGACCAATTAACCGAGGAGGTGGCCACATTCCTAGGAAGGGGGATCCCATAACACTGTGTCACATGTATCCCATACTGACCCCCACAGTCCTTCCCCAAAGGAACCCGGGGCCAATAACTCAGGTGGCTGGACGCTGGGAAGGAGAAATGCCCAGACATTTTGAGGACTGGTGGACACACGGTCTCACTGACACTGACATGCATGGTCTCCAGTATCTTTGGGACCCTGTTGTTAGAGAGGTGACTTGCTGGGGTCGCGGTAGTAGGTGGAATCCTGGCTACAGTTTGGCTCTCAGTAGCCCGCTGAGTCCGGGTCCCACCTGTGGCCATTTCTGCAGTCCTTGAGTGTGCACTTGGAATGGATGGATTTGGCAGTTGGTGTCAACACTACATGGGGTCCTTGGCCTGTGGGGCTCTCCATTCCCACTCTCCCCAACCCCCATCCCCTGCCGAAAACATACATAAAAAACACCACTGCACCCCGGGAGAAATGGTGGAGATTAGTAACCCATGAAAGATGTAAAGAGTAAAGAGGCGGTGGTCCTATCATATCTCCCTCCACTTAGCTGACCGGCCTGGCCCCTGTGGAAACTGGATAGATCCCGGTGAGACTGCATGGACTACTGCAGGCTCAATCCAAGAGGAGCCCTGACTTCAACTGTAGTTGGAGGTACAGTATTGTTAAAGCAAAATGAGAAGGCCCGAGGGACATGGCATGTAGCCTTCGAGTTGGCAGAGGTATCATTTCCTGTTCTAAGTGGAAGAGAGGATCAGAAAGTTTGCATTCATGCTGGATGGACGACAATATTTATCTACAGTTTCGCCTCAGGGCTGTGTGAATTCCCCTGCCCTCTGCCATCGCCTAAGCCCGAGAGGTCTGAACTGCCTGGCCTTCCTGGAGCAGCGCAGGGCCCAGGGCCCTGATGACTTCACGTCTGTTAGATGGGAAGAGCTAAAGGTCGCGAGTAAGCGAAGTGCAGGTCAGACGCAGGCCCACTGGCAGGTGGGGGGCAAAGCCTGCGAAGATTCAAGGACCCACCACTTCAGAGAGCTGTTCCGAGGCCCAGCGGTCAGGGGCATGCCCACATAGCTGCTCCTCACATTTAAAGACAAATTGCTGTATCTTGCATCAACGATCACACAGAAGAAAACAAAGTGCCTGGTCGGCCTCTTTGGGTTCTGGGGTCAACACATTCCACACCCAGGAACACTTCTGCGCACACATAGCAGGTGACATGAAAGGCTGTCAGCCTCACGTGGGATTAGGAGCAGAAGGGGGCTCCCTCACAGGCCCAGGCTCCCACTAAGTAGCCCGGCTGCTTGGACTGTCCGGCCCAGCCAATGCTGTGGTGTGGCAGGTGCTGGTGGTGGAAAGAGATGCTGGGTAGAGCTTACAGCAAGCTCATGGGAGGATCCCAGCACAGAGCTCTGAACTTTGGGGAAGGCAGTGCTAGCCACAGCTAAGAATTAGCCTCCTTTTGAAAAGTAGCTCCTGGCATGTTACGGGCCCTTCATCACAGGGTACCGAGTGTCCAGGCATCCAGAAGTGACTACTGTGAGCTGCGTTCTGCCAGATTCACGAATCATAAAGTTGAATGGCCCCACCATCAGTCCATTTCAGGGTGGGGATGGTCTAGGCAGGATCAGGCTCAGCAGAATCAGATGGCACAAGGCTGCATCAGATGGCACAACCCCGTCACTCCCAGCATCCCTTCCTCAGCTCACACCTGTGGCCGCCAGGAGGGTTCTATACAACCAGCCAAGGAGAAGGACAGAGCCCAAACTTGGTTGAGGGGTGGGTCAGCTCAGCATGTGGGTGCAAGCTGAAAATGCATGGTGACTACATTCCAGTGACACCCAGGGGTGGCTGTGTCAGTGGAGGGAACACCTTCTCTCTGGGTGGAACAGCGAGCAGTGCCCCTGGCCTGAAATAAATGGCCTGGCAGATGGAAGATGAGGAGGTGTCGGTTGGGGGAACGTCATGGGCACAGGGGAGTGAGCACGAATATGCCTATCAGAAGGCATCTGGCACCGAAGAGCATGGAACAGCCAAGCTGACAAAATGCCTTGACATTTGTTACACTGGGCTACTGACCCCCTGGAACTGGCATGAAGGAGGGCGTGGCCCTGGGGGCAATGGCAGAGGTGATATCTATGCCCAGCATGGATCCCCACTCACCAAGGCCAACCAAGTTGCTCCTGCCTTTGACTTCCCAGCCCGACAGCACTAATGCCAAGCCGCTTGGTGGGACAGCTCCACAAGGACAGCCACCCGCGACTCCATTCAGTTCAATCTGCCCTGCAAGGCCAGGGGCCATTCCTTGGAAGGATCTACTTATTCTTGGGATGGGTTTGCCTTTCCTGCCCACTCCCTGGGGCCTCCTGAGCACCCTATCCACAGGCATGGACACCCTCACTGCCCAGCAGGGGACCACATCCCCTTCCCGTGACCTCGCAGGAGTGGGTGGTTCATGAACCCCAGGACCCACTGGTCCTGTCCCATACTGCCCTGTTCAGCAGCAGAGATAGACGCGGAAGGGACATCTACAGGCACAGCTGAAGCCCTGTATAGCAGTCGCATTCTGGAAAGACAGGCCGCCACCCTTTTCAGCAAGCAGCCTTGGCGTTCTTTCAGAAGCCTCCACAGGGCGCTGTGTCTCCAGCAGGAATCCTGGGTCTAGGAAATAAGGGGTGGCCCAGGAGTGGCTCTCCTTCCTATGGCCACCGATGACCAGGGGCACATGCACCTCTCGTCCTCCCAGCTCTGGGCTCTGCAGGTCCTGGCCAGAGGAAGGCTGTGCTCTGGCCAGAGTACATGACTGGGCTGCATGGAGTCCAGGGCACAAAGGTGGCAGACTCTTTGACTCCTCAGCCCGAGTGACTGGCAGGTGGAGGCGGAGAGGGGGCACTGTCATTATCAGTGGAAGGAGACAGGGCTGCTTTTAAAAATGAGGTCAAGAAGGAATGCCTGGAGTTCAGACAACGTACCTGTCCACCCTGGTGCCTCACTGTCACTGCAAATTGACACTGGCAGGCAGCCTGCAGAGGCAGACTGCCAAGGGTTCAGACACCCCAGGAAAGGTTGGGGAACATCACCAGATGCACCCTGAAGACCAGCTGAGGTGCAGGTTGAGGGTAAGCAGAATTTTGGAAGGATAATAGGAGGAACAGGACGAGGACCAGCATGGCCCTGAGACAACCTGTGCCACCAACCTCCCTCCTCAAGAGGAGAGGTCTCTGGGGCCATGGAGGAACTGCTGCCCAGACCTAGGCGAGGAGATAAAGTAGACCTGGGGGCTCGAGGCTGGGTGGTACCAGTCGTGAGAGTCACCGCTCAGGTGCCCTGCTGGGGGAGGACCCAGCACCATGTTTGTGCCCAGGCTTCCTGCAGGCTGCTTCCGGCCATGGACCAGCACAGTGGGTGCTGACGCAGGCCACCCACGAAGACGCCGGCCTCCTCTGACAGGCAGCTGTGGCTCGAGGGCTTCCACAGCCCTTTCTCAACCTGGCATAGCAGCCAGGAGCCTGTCCGCCTGGCCCCTCCTTCTCCCACTCCCCACGCACCCCTTCTTTCTGTGTCTCTAAGCAGGCCTCGGTGGCTGCTGCAGCTGAGCTGCTCTTCAGATGTAAAAGGTCTACTGGCGGGCCATTTTTCAAGGGGTGTGGATCTATAACAAAATTTGAAAATGTTAGAATAAAAGGCAGCCTTAAAAAAATCAATTTAGCTAGATGGGTGCGGTGGCTCACGCTTGTAATCCCAGCATTTTGGGAGGCTGAGGTGGGAGAATTACCTGAGGTCAGGAGTTCGAGACCAGCCTGGCCAACCTGGTGAAACCCCGTCTCTACTAAAAATACAAAAAAAATTAGGCTGGTGTGGTGGCGTGCGACTGTAATCCTAGCTACTTGGGAGGCCAAGGCAGGAGAATCACGTGAACTGGGGAGGCGGGGGTTACAGTGAGCTGAGATCACACCATTGCACTCCAGCCTGGGCAACAAGAGCAAAACTCCATCTCAAAAAAAAAAAAAATCAATTTAGCTTTGTGAGAATTTTGTATATTGTTTTTTTTTTGTTTGTTTGTTTTTTTTTAGTTTAGTTTTGTTTTAATTTAGCTACAGATCACTGAAAAAAAAATCAGTTCTGGATTGGGGATGATTTGAAGTCTGGCCTCTGAGAACTACAGGCATAAAACGTCCTGGGCACTCCTGGTTTCCCCAGCAGAGGTGGAAGTTTGCAGTTATGGGCAAACGTAAGTGTAAATGCTCCAGCGCAGCGAACCGAAGTGGTGGGGAACTGCCTGTTGCAGGCAGAGCTTCATTCTCATGCAGCGAGAGCGACGGCTTTGCTCTGGTTTTCAAACAGCCTCTTCTGAGACAGAGCTGGGAGAGGACAGAGGGCGGCAGGAGGGCTTGGACCCCGACTGGTCCCTGCAGCCCAGACGCCCCGCCGTGAGCTGTTGCTCCCTCTGCTTGAGGAAGCAACTCATTTCCTATGATCAATAATCAGGCGCTTTGAAGTTGGCTGGACCTCGTTTGTGCTGTCTTTTGGAATTAATTGAAACCTTAATCCTCTGCTCTAATAGTTTCTTTTGAACTATGGAAATAGCAACCCTGTAAGAAAATATTTCAGAAGGGACTGCTGAAAATAGCTCAACTTTTCTCTGCAGAGTTTTTCCCGGTGAGCAATGTTTTCAACTTGAAATATTCCCTTGTAATTATGCCTCTGTCTGTATTTGTGCTTTTCTTTAGCTTGACTTCCATTCTGTTTATTCAGCGGTTAAGGGCCATGCCACAGTGATCAGCTGACCGAAAGACAGCCTCGTGATGTGCTTAGAAAGCAAGAAAGTGGAGCCCAAATAAAGAAACCAGACGCGGCTTCCCTCCCCAACACAGCAGTTAACGTGGAGAGGAATGATCTTTCTGAGATGCCCTTCACCCTTCCTTCCCTATTAAAGATGGCACACACACACACACACACACACACACACACAGAGACAGAGAGAGAGAGAGAGAGAGAGAGAGAGAGAGAGAGAGAGAGAGAGAGAGAGAAAGAAAATGATGTCAGATTTAGGAATCCATCCAACCTAAAAAAAAAAAAAAAGAAAAAGAAAATCATCAGATGTGGCTGAGGTACCACAATTGCAAGACGCTGCTAGTGCAGTATCTGGAGCAGAAGCCGTCTGCCTTCAGGGAGTTGTGGCCCAAAGTGGTTACTTCCCATTTTCCTCTCCACCCCACCTAACAACAGCGGCAACATCACAGGCAAAATCAGTACCGACTGCTTAAAAGCTATTTTTTTTTTTTTTTTTAGCATTTAGCAACATCCTTGACTAATGAGGTTCTTTTTTTTTTTTTTTTTTTTTGAGACGGAGTCTCACTGTCGCCCAGGCTGTAGTGCAATGCCGTGATCTCGGCTCTCTCGGCTCACTGCAACCTTCGTCTCCCAGGTTCAATCGATTCTCCTGCCTCAGCCTCCTGAGTAGCTGGGACTACAGGTGCGTGCCACCACGCCCGGCTAATATTTTGTATTTTTAGTAGAGATGGGGTTTCACCACATTAGCTAGGATGGTCTCAGTCTCCTGACCTCATAATCTGCCTGCTGTGGCTTCCCAAAGTGCTGGGATTATAGGCGTGAGCCACCGTGCCCAGCCCGTTTCTTTGTTATATAATATCACAAAAAGCAGAAGCCAGGAAAGCATTAAGGTTTTAGGTTTATAGTTTTTTAATAGCATTCCCTTGCATATATTTTTTTATTTGTTTATTATTAAGATAGAGTCTCAGTCTATCAGGCTGGAGTGCAATGGCATGATCATGGCTCACTGCAGCCTCAAACTCCCAGGCTCAAGGGATTGTCCCATGTTCAGCCTCCTGAGCAGCTGGGATGGCAGGTGCACCACCACACCTGGCTAATTATTATTTTTTTTTAGAGACAGGGTGCTGCCCAGGCTGGTCTCAAACTCCTGGCCTCAAGCAATCCTCTCTCCTTGGCCTGTCAGTGTTGGGGTTATAGGCATGAGCCGCCGCACCTGCCTCCCTCACATTTCAGAATTTTCTTCTTCTGGATTTGAGCACATGCTACTACAGAGGGAATCCAAAATGAAAATAAAGCAAGACTACTCTCAAAGCACATGGCAGTATGGGGAGCAGGGGCTTTGGTGCGCAGAGGGGCTGACTGCCAGTCCAGGCCCGGGGAGCCAGGATGGTAGGTGAGCACGGGCGTCTTGTGTCTTGTTCACTGCGATATCCCCAGAACCCAGGCCATGCTTGGCACATGGGCTAGCACTCTGAGTGAAGCAAATAAAAATAAGATTTCTAAATCCAGGCTTAACTCTGGAAAGCAGAGGTGTCTGATAGTTGTCTAGGATTTGTTAGGCAGAGTAAGATGCTACATAGTGAATGTGACCAGAGTTAGTTTTACATACAAAATAATCACTGGAAATACAGTCAGTCAACCTTCTGGATCTGCGGGTTCTGCATCCATGGATTCAAACAACTGTGGATCAAACATATTAGGGAAACAAACATATCAGGAAAAAAATACCATAATAAAAAATATGCCGGGTGTGGTGACTCACGCCTGTAACCCCAGCACTCTGGGGAGGCTGAGGTGGGAGTATTGCTTGAGGCCAGGAGTTGGAGACCAGCCAGGGCAGCACAGGGAGACTGCACCACTGCAAAAAATAAAAAAAATTAGCCGGTGTGGCAGCACGCACCTGTGGTCCCAGCTACCTGGGAGGCTGGGGCGGGAGGATCACTTGAGCTGGGGAGGTTGAGGTTGCAGAGCCATGACCACGCTACTGCACAGCAGCCCGGGTGACACAGCCAGACCCCATCTCAAAAAAAAAGGAAAAGACCAATACAGTATAACAACTATTTACATAGCATTTACATTGGATTAGGTATTACAGGTAATCTAGAGCTGATTTAAAGCACAGGGGCGGATGTGCATTATATGCAAATACAACACCATTTTATATCAGGAAATTGCGCATCCAAGGGTTTGGTATCCATGGAGGTCCTGGAGTAAAACCTCTGTGGATTCCGAGGGATGACCGAATATTTTAATGGAAAAGATTCTTGAAAATAGAACTAGAGGTGGGCAGCTCCCTGGAGAACATTTCTTTGTAATCCAAGCTGTGAGGAGGCCAGAGGCCATGCCTGCAGGACGTCCATCCCCGACGCTGGCGTTCCTTTATCGACCATCAGATGGTGGTTGCATGGGAGTGTGGGCACCACTAGCACAAGGGAGCTCTTTCCTCTCTCAAAAGAGTGATCCTGAGCAAGGACCAGAAGACCAAACTACCAGGACGGCGTGGATCTTGGAGTACATAAGGCAACATTCACTAGGATGCTTCCAGTGGATTACACGGAGCTCCCTGGAAGAAAATGACAATGCAGTGCTCCTAACACTGGGTGACCACAAGCAGTTATCTTTCTTAGCATTAATTCAGTAGTGTTGTGGTTGGAGAAGAAAACCATGCAGATATGTGGTGATACATATATAGTACTAGTATAAAGTGAGTTTTGAATAAAACTGAAGTTAGCAACAGTATGGGTAATGGAAACTATCACTCAGGAGGGTGTCTGTTAGCTTTGGCTTTAGATATGACGAGGTTCTGTTTCATATCTGATCATCACTGACGGAGTACCTGGTGGGTAGCCTGTTTTGTGTCCTGCTTTTCCCCTTGTTTGCCCTTCTCATGGATGTAAACATAGTAGATGTTTCTTCTTCTAAAGATTTTAAAAAACATTATTTTTATTAATTTTCTTGAAACAGGGTCTCACTCTGTCACCCAGGCTGGAGTGCAGTGGCGCAATCTCAGCTCACTGCAGCCTTGACCCCCCAGGCTTAAGCAATCCTCCTGCCTCAGCCTCCTGAGTAGCTGGGACTACAGGCGTGCACCACCATGCCTGGCTAATTTTTTTAATTTTTATTTTTGTAGAGATGAGGTCTCAATTTCAAATGCCAATTTCTGAATTTTCCAGAATATCCACAAAGGTCTCTACTTTTACATCCCCCTCTGGCACCACACAGAAGATACCAGAAACATTATTTCTTCATTTTATTTTACATTTATCTATCCCAATAGTATGCTATGCCTTATTTCAGTTTTTCAAATGCAAAGCATTCCAGCTAATTCGTGGGCTGGCCTGAGAACCTACTGCTTGTAATACTAGTTCTAGGGGAAAATAAATACTATGTTAAAAATGGCTGTGCCCATTGGTTAACTTGAATAAATGTTAGAAATGAACTTGGCCTTCATGTTAAGAGTCATCATCATCAAGGCTGGGTGCAGTGGGGCGCATCTGTAGGCTGAGGCAGGAGGAGCTTGAGCCCAGGAGTTCAAGTCCAGGCTGGGCAACATAGTGATACCCTATCTTTAGAAAAAATAAAAATAAAAAAAAATCATCATCATCAGCTACTGACCCTTTGCCATGCATAAAGGTATTTACTGCGGTGACACACACACACACCTGCCCTGACAGCTGTACCTTGGAGATACTGCAGGTTTGGTTCCAGACCACCATAGTAAGGTGAGTATCACAATACCGTGAGTCACAAATTTTTTGGTTTCCCAGTGCACATAAAACTATATTTACACCATACTGCAGCCTATTAAGTGTGCAACCACATATCTGAAAACAAAATGTACATTCCTTAATTAAAAATACTTTATTGCTAAGAAATGTTAGCAATCATCTGAGCCTTCAGCAAGTCATAATCTTGCTGGTGGAGGGTCTTGATGGATGCTGACCAATCAGGGTGATGGTTGCTGAAGGATGGGGTGATTGGGGCAATTTCTTAAAATAAGACAACAATGAAGCTTGCTGCATTGACTGACCCTTCCTTTCATGAAAGATTTCTCTGTAGAATGCGATGCTGTTCAGCAGCATTTTACCCACGGTAAATTGGAGTCAGTCCTCTCAAAGCCTGTGGCTGCTTATCAACTAAGTTTATGTAATATTCTAAGTCCTTCGTTGTCACATCAATAATGTTCACAGCATCTTCACCAGGAGATTCCCTCTCAAGATACCACTTCCTTTGCTCACCAGTAAGCAGCAACTCCTTATTTGTTCAAGTTTGATCATGAGATTGCAGCAATTCAGTCCCATCTTCAGGCTCCACAGTTAATTCTAGTGCTTTTGCTATTTCTATATCTGTGGTGACTTCCCCACTGAAGTCTTGAAACCCTCAAAGTCATCATGAGGGTTGAAATCAACTTCTTTCAAACTCCTATTTGATATTTTGACCTCCTCCCATGAATCACAAATGTTCTTAGTGTCTTCTAGAATGGTGAATTCTTTCCAGGTTTTCAGTTTACTCCGCCTAGATCCTTTAGAGGAATCACTATCAATGGCAGCTATAGCTTTATGAAATGTATTTCTTAAGGGATAAGACTTGAAAGTCTAAATTATTCCTTCATCCACAGGCTACAAAATGGATATATTAGTAGGCATGAAAACAGTAATTTCCTTGTACATCTCCATCAGAGCTCCTGGGTGACTGAGTGTACTGTCAATGAACAGTAATATTTTGAAAGAAATATATATATTTTTTCTGAGTAGTAAGTTTCAACAGTGGGCTTAAAATATTCAGTAAACCATGCTAAAACAGATGTGCTGCCAACCAGGCTCTGTTGTTCCATTTCTAGGGCACAGACAGCATATATTTAGCATAACTCTTAAGGGCCCTAGGATTTTTGGAATGGTCAATGAGCACTGGCTTCAACTTCAAGTCACCAGCTGCATTAGCCCCTAACAAGAGAGTCAGACTGTCCTTTGATGCCAGGCATTGATTTCTCTTTTTTTAAAAAAATTAATACTTTAAGTTCTGGGGTACATATGCAGCTCGTGCAGGATTGTTACATAGGTATACACATTACCATGCTGATTTGCTGCATCCATCCCCCTGTCATCTACTGATGTTATCCCTCCCCAATCCCCTACTCCCTGCTATCCCTCCCCTAGCACCCCACAAACAGGCCCCAGTGTGTGATGTTCCTCTCCCTGTGTCCATGTGTTCTCATTGTTTAACACCCACTTATGAGTAAGAACACACAGTGTTTGGTTTTCTGTTCTTGTGTCAGTTTGCTGAGAATGATGATTTCCAGCTTCATCCATCCATGTCCCTGCAAAGGACATGAACTCATCCTTTTTTATGGCTGCAGAGTATTCCATGGTGCATATGTGCCACATTTTTTTTATCCAGTCTATCATTGATGGGCATTTGGGTTGGTTCCAAGTCTTTGCTATTGTTAACAGTGCTGCAATAAACACACATACGTGTGCATGTGTCTTTATAATAGAATGATTTATCATCCTTTGGGTATATACCCAGTAATGGGATTGCTGGGTCAAACAGTATTTCTATTTCTAGATCCTTGAGGAATCACCACACTGTCTTCTACAATAGTTGAACTAATTTAAACTCCCACTAACAGTGTGAAAGCATTCCTATTTCTCCACATCCTCTCCAGCATCTGTTATCTCCAGATTTAATGATCGCCATTCTAACTGGCATCAGATGGTATCTCAATGTGGTTTTGATTTGCATTTCTCTAATGACCAGTGATGATGAGCATTTTTTCACATTTGTTGGCTGCATAAATGTCTTCTTTTGAAAAGTGTCTATTCATAACCTTTGCCCACTTTTTGATGAGGTTATTTTTTTTCTTATAAATTTCAGTTCTTTGTAGATTCTGGATATTAGCCCTTTGTCAGATGGGTAGATTGCAAAATTTTTTTCCCATTCTGTTGGTTCACTCTAATAATAGTTTCTTTTGCTGTGCAGAAGCTCTTACGTTTAGATCGCTTTTGTCTATTTTGGCTTTTGCTGCCATTGTTTTTGGTGTTTTAGTCATGATGTCCTTGCCTATGCCTATGTTCTGAATGTTACTGCCTAGGTTTTCTTCTTGTGTTTTATTGGTGTTAGGTTTTAATCTTTAATCCATCTGGAGTTAATTTTCATATAAGGTGTATACAAAATTATACACCTTATGAAATTGGAAGGGATCCAGCTTCAGCTTTCTGCATATGGCTAGCCAGTTTTCCTAACGCCATTTATTAAATAGGGAATCCTTTCCCTATTGATTGTTTTTGTCCAGTTTGTCAGATGATTGTAGATGTGTGGTGTCCCTTCCGAGGCCTCTGTTCTGTTCCATTGGTCTATATCTCTGTTTTGGTACCAGTACCATGCTGTTTTGATTACTGTAGCCTTGAATACTTTGAAGTCAGGTAGCGTGATGCCCCCAGCTTTGGGTTTTTTTTGCTTAGGATTGTCTTGGCTATGCAGGCTCTTTTTTGGTTCCATATGAAGTTTAAGGTGGTTTTTTCTGGTTCTGTGAAGAAAGTCAATGGTAGCCTGATGGGGATAGCATTGAATCTATAAATTACTTTGGGCAGTATGGCCATTTTCATGATATTGATTCTTCCTAACCATGAGCATGGAATGTTTTTCCATCTGTTTGTGTCCTCTCTTACCTTTTTGAGCAGTGGTTTGTAGTTCTCCTTGGAGAGGTCCTTCACATCCCTTGTCAGTTGTATTCCTAGGTATTTTATTCTCTTTGTAGCAATTGTGAATGGGATTTCACTCATGATTTGGCTGTTTGTCTTTTGTTGGTGTATAGGAATGCTTGTGATTTTTGCACATTGATTTTGTATCCTGAGACTTTGCTGAAATTGCTTATCAGCTTAAGGAGATTTTGGGCTGAGACGATCTATGTCATCTGCAAATAGACAATTTGACTTCCTTTTTTCCTAACTGAATATCCTTTCTTTCTTTTTCTTGCCTGATTGCTCTGGCCAGAACTTCCAATACTATGTTGAATAGGAGTCGTGATAGAGGGCACCCGTTTTGTGCCAGTTATCAAAGGGAATACTTCCAGTTTTTGCCCATTCAGTATGATATTGGCTGTGGGTTTGTCATAAATAGCTTTATTTTGAGATATGTTTTTGGTTGGTAAGCTATTAATTGCTGCCCCAACTTCAGACCTTGTTATTGGTCTATTCAGGGATTCAACTTCTTCCTGGTTTAGTCTTGGGATGGTGTTAAGCGTTCAGGAATTTATCCATTTCTTCTAGATTTACTGGATTATGTGTACAGAGGTGTTTGTAGTAATCTCTGATGGTAGTTTGTATTTCTGTGGAATCGGTGGTGATATCCTCTTTATCACTTTTTTTGGCATCTATTCGATTCTTCTATTAGTCTGGCTAGCTGCCTTATCTATTTTACCTTTTCAAAAAACAAGCTCCTGGATTTATTGATTTTTTGAAGGGTTTTTTGTGTCTCTATCTCCTTTAGTTCTGCTCTGATCTTGGTTCTATTTCTTGTCTTCTGCTAGCTTTTGAATTTGTTTGATCATACTCCTCTAGTTCTTTTGTGACTGATTTCTCTAGCTATGAAAGTCCTAGATGGTATCTCGACACCTTCTTCCACTTGAAGGCTATTTCATCCACGTGGAAAATCTGCCGTTTCATGTAGCCACCTTATCTTAGTTTGATCTTTGGGATAACTTGCTGCAGTTCTGTATTGGCACTTACCGCTTCACCTGGCATTTTTATGTTATGAAGATGGCTTCTTTCCTTGAATCTCAAGAACCAACTTCTGTTATGGTCAAACTTTTCTTCTGCAGCTTCCTCATTTGTGTCATAGAACTGAAGAGAGTTAGGGTCTTTCTCTGGATTAAGCTTTGGCCTAAGGTAATGTTGTGGCTGGTTTGACTTTCTACCAGACTATTAAAACTCTCCATATCAGCAATAGGCTGTTTCACATTCTTATCAATTGTGTTCACTGAAGTAGCACTACTAGTTTCCTTTGAGAACATTTCCTTTGCATTTACAACTTGGCTGTTGGGAGCCAGAGGCCTAGCTTTCAGCCTCTCTTGGCTTTATGCCTTCCTCACTAAGCTTAATCATTTCCAGTTTTTGATTTAGTATGAGAAATGTGTGACTTTTCCTTTCACTTAAAGTTAGAAGCCACTGTAAGGTTATTATTTGGCCTAATTTCAATATTGTTGCGTCTCAGGGAATAGGAGGCCCAAGGAGAGGGAGAAAGACAGGGGAATGACTGGTTGGCAAACAGAACACATATATTATCAAGTATCAGAGTAAGTCTCACACAGACATGGTTCAAGTATCAATTAAGACTTACATGGACATGCATCGTGGGACCCCAAAACAATTACAATTGTAACATCAAAGATGTAACAGTAATGAAAGAGTTTGAAATATTGTGAGACTCACCAAAACGTAATACAAAAGACACAAAGAGGTACATGCTGTTGAAAACACTGGCATCAATGACCTGCTCAGTGCAGTGTTACCACAAAACTTCGGTTTGTAAAAAACACATCTGAGAGTTGTAATCAAGTGACACACAACAAAACAGTGTAAGTGGAGAGATCAAAGTCGCAATGAATGCCAAGTAGGCAGAAAATATAGCAAGTGCTACTAGAAAAGGTACAGTTTGGAAAGGTCTCATGATGGTGACCCTTGATCTGACCGATGGAAGATTAAATTTAAGTACAGAGACAGAACAAATAAGTACACTGGTGGGGATGTGTAAGTCCTATTAAGGGAAGTGATTAGACCAAGACCAATTTCGTTGTAAGAGGACTCTGTTGCAAAGTAATGATCCTGAAGAGATGGGTAAGGAACAAACAACAGTCTTACAAGCAGGCCCAGTGAACGACGGGGAAATAATAAAGATTTCTGAACAGGAGCGTATGGGTGTAGTGTTATTTCTGCAATACACTGTAATCTAGCTGCAGTGTGCAAGGAAAGAGTAAGAACTTGGAATCAGGCCGGGCGCGGTGGCTCACGCCTGTAATCCCAGCACTTTGGGAGGCCGAGGCAGGCGGATCACAAGGTCAAGAGATCGAGACCATCCTGGTCAACATGGTGAAACCCCGTCTCTACTAAAAATACAAAAAACTTAGCTGGGCGTGGTGGCGCGTGCCTGTAGTCCCAGCTACTCGGGAGGCTGAGGCAGGAGAATTGCTTGAACCCGGGCGGCGGAGGTTGCAGTGAGCCGAGGTCGCGCCACTGCAGTCCAGCCTGGCACCTGGTGACGGAGTGAGACTCTGTCTCAAAAAAAAAAAAAGAACTTGGAATCAATTAGGTCACAGTGTGAAAGGGACGGAGTCTACCAACAATCTATGGATGAGTTCAAAGGTGAAAATTAAAAAAGAAAACAACATCTGGAGCCAGGTGCAGTGGCATGCATCTGTAGTCCCAGCTACTTGGAAGGCCAAGGGGGGTGGATAGCTTGAACCCAGGAAGAGGCCAGCCCAGGTAACACAGCAAGACCTTGTTGCTAAATAAGAAAACCAAAAACCACTGGAAAGCATTTCCATGGTGAAGATGCTGCAGTCTTTGTTCATGGTTATGAGCATCAGTAAACACTTCTGGAATAAGATCAGTAGGTTATAATGGTTCCACATCATGTCAGAGGAAGGGTGCCCTCAGAAGAGGAAGAAGGGAGTAAAAGAAGATCCATCAAGAGGGAGGCACTAGAGAAGTGTGCTTTGGGTCCATTTTAGGCTTAAAACACATATGCAGACATGCAAACACTAAATTCTTTAAGTGTTTTTCCTAGAGAAATAATGTTATACTCCATCAAAAAATGTACATTCTTTAGACAGCTGAACATATAATAGAAATATAGACATACCTGATCTTCAGGTCAGCCTTCGAAAGTTTTATAATCTTTGCAAAGCTACCAACCTTTGACATTAAGAGGGAAAAATTCAATCTCAGTGATTGAAACATCAAATTCTGATCCATTGAGATATCCCTAGACCAATTCAGATAAATAGCAATCTTATCTGTTAATACTGTTAAGAGAAAAATACAAAGCCCATTCCTGTAAAAATACGACCCACTTTTAGGAAAATGCAGTTCCTAGTGACAGAGAAGGGTTGGCTCAGATGAAAGTTTCACATTAATGCTGGCAACACCCCTGTGAGGTGTGTTGAGCATTAATTACCTTCATTCAACAAGGACAGGCAATAAAAGCAAGGAACTGTCCCGGGACTACAGAATAAATCTATAAAGATATCTAAAATCACAGCATTTTGGGAAGCTGAAGTGGATGATCACTTGAGGTCACAAGTTGGAGGCCAGCCTGGCCCACATGGTGAAACCCCGTTTCTACTAAAAATACAAAAAAATTTAGCCAGGCATGGTGGCATGAACCTGTAATCCCAGCTACTGAAGAGGCTAAGGCAGGAGAATCACTTGAACCCGGGAGGTGGAGACTGCAGTGAGCTGAGACTGTGCCACTGCACTCCAGCCTGGCAACAGAGCATGACTCCATCTAAAACAAACAAACAAAAAAGATACTATTTTGTTAATATAAAAATTTTCCTGAGAAATCTAGTTTACATGAACTGCCAATTCCTCCACCCCCGACCTGAATCCCTTTAAACATACAAAGGATAATTTGTGTCAAAAAAAATACTTTAGAAGTCCATCTTTCCATTGGAGGTTCTTAAACCACTAATTCTTGAAGTTCCCAAAGGTGGTCTCCAGATGACCAACACGTCCAATCCTCATATTCACTGGCAAACAGTATTTCCTTCCTCCTAGGTTTAAAAGACCACTCGAGGCACACCTTTCTACAACTGCATGATGGGGAGATCAGCAAATGCTACTTTGTTCTTTTCAAGCTCAGAAAAACACCTGAGTTTTCCTATTTTTTTTAAAACTATAAATAGAAAAGTTTTCTTCAAGAGAAGCACCACCACCCTCAGTACCTTCATTACACATCAAAGGATAGAGCAAATATTAATTAAATGTCTACTTCAGGTTAAATGGCCCAGTAACTCACATTTAACAATGGGGAAAATTTTGAAAAATCCAAAGGAAATAAAAGGGAAAGCTATCACAAACTATGAAAAAAGAAGTCTAGGGAAATTGATAAAAATAGTCTAAGAAATGCAGCTGGATGTCATCATGTCAAGGAGACTCTAGAGAGTAAGTTTTCTCTGATTTCCATTAATGCTTAAATGATCCGCTGATGTATAAAATTATCTCCTGTCCCACAGGAGATAACAAACTGAAAACAAGTCACAAAATCCACATTAGAATATAAGTTTTTTAATTTTTATAAATAACTTATCTGTTACAAAGATAGTTTACCCAGCTAAATCACAAAACCATCAACTCAAGATATCCAAATTACGTTTTATTAATAAAACAAGTAAAAACTGATTTATCAATCTTCACATAGAACTGCAGATGAAGCTGAAAAACAAGGCCTATTTTTAAAACAAAATGCATCAAACGTAAGGGCTTTGGGTCTATGGTTTAATTATCTAGGATTGTCATATTTCTTCCCATATACAAAATGCAAAGCCTGAAAGTTAAGGCTCTGACATTCATAGAGATCAACTGTAATAATCCTATTTAAAACACAGCCACTGGCAAACATTTACAGTGGGTGATAGTCTATATTATCTTCCATCTTTTGCTCTGTATCAGCACTTCCCTTAGCCCCATTCTAAGCACTCATATAATTTCTTAATTCTGTCTTTTTAAATGCATACTGTTCTTTTTCTTGATTTCATTTATATACATTCCTGATCATCTGAATATTTATTTTCTTTACAAAAATATATCATCAAAATAAAGAGATGCTTGAGGTTGCTTCAGTGTTCAAGTTTGCTTTTCTTTTTTTCCAGCTTTTCTTCAGTTGTCCTAAATATGACTAGCCTTGTTTTATAAATACACATCATACTGTCACCAAGTCAGGCTTAGAAATGGGCTGCCCCAACAGTAAAGCGTTTAAAATTCTCTCCAAAAAAAGGGCTGTAGGTACTGCTGCTGTTGCTGGTTTTGAAACTGTACTTTCCCAATAACAATCACTTGTGAAAGTTCTGTGGGACACCAAGCAGATGAAGCAAGCTTAACCATGTTGTTCTGTCAGTGGGTTAAAAATATCTTTCGTTTTAAGCTTCCCTGTGGAAGAAAAAACACTGTGTTGTGTCACCCACTGCTCAAGTGAGTATTTAATGCGCCCTACAGACATCACTTGTGTAACATCATCTGCAATTCACTGTGCAGCATCTGTCTGTCTTCACACAACACTGGAACTCATGAGGGCAAAGTACAGAATAAGTAGAGGAAAGTTATTCTGTGCATAGTTTCATCTCATTAATGCTTTTTTATTTTAAGGCATTGTTCCTCTCAGGTAAGGCTTAAAAAGGGACATGATCGTGCTTAATTACTAAAAGGAAAAAAGAAAATTAGTTAACAAAAGGCTATTACACTATACATATAGAAATATAAGAAAATAATCAAGAAGAAAAGAGATCACTTAAAGCAGACTTGAGAGATCTGTACAGTAGGAAAAGCTTTGGGGTATTTCACTGCACATTTGTACAGACAATGCATGCTGCTTTCCTTTGCATCTTTAGCCCCTAGATGCTGGCTTCACAGAGTGGAGACGTGTTCAGGGAAGACAAAGACAAGGCCAAGAGTACCACAGATTTCTGAAGTTCTTCCCCTATTCAATGGCACTATGTGGCAGCAAACAGTTCTTAAATAGTTAAATCTTGTTCCTTTTCTTTGTGTATGTAGTGTTTCACTGAAAGCTTTACAAATAAAAGAAGCTATCATTCTATTCCTTCCTCCTGTCAAAATTCAGTAGTGACATGAGGGGAAAAAGGTATTGGGAACACCTAGGCGTTAACATATGAGAATTATCCATAATGGGATACTGGTAACACTGTACACAGTTAGGCAGTGGGCAACCAAGTCTTTCAGCAGATTACTTTTCATGTGATGAATTTCAACTGCTCATGACATTATACTGAGGTATTATTAGCTCTGTGGGCTGACATTTAACATTAGCACAACACCATCTTGTCACACCTTCGATTTGACAAAATCCTATGTAGCAGTGAAACTTTTCCCCGATGGCAGACTAGTTTCTGGAACTTTAGATGTGGTTTTAGAGAAGATACAGGGCCGTTTGGCTCAGAAATGCCTTGGCATCTCACACTGTTCACAGCGGATTAAGGCTGGATGGTTCAAAAAAGTACAGGCAGTACAATTCCACTGAGCTCCCTCATCATCTTCTGTGTCTTGAGTCTTTGGTGTTTTGATGACGGACCTTTGATCTGTAAGAAAGAAAAAAAATTATTTTCTAAGTAAAAAAAATCACAAAGTCTAAAAAATTACAGGCAACTTTAAACACCATTTGTACTGCACAGCCTGAAACAGTTTGCTCCCCAAATGAAGCATCTAGCGGGAACTGACACACAGGCTTGATCACTACCAACCTCTACCTAGTTGGCACTTCTCCCTCTGGGAAATACAACATGAATATGATGTAATCACCTCTGTATCTCCTTAAAAGAGAAAACAGCATCATTTTCTCCAATTTATAGTAGAAGAAATAGTATCTAATAGCAAAGATTCCTGTAATAGCACTCAAGATTGTAAAAAGGTGTCCTACTGCAAAACAGTACTGTCAGCATATGTAAGTCTCACTAAAGTTTCATTTCCCACTGGAGTAGAGTAGTATTTATATTTGTTCTACCAGAAAGGGAAGTTTTTCTGTTAGTTCATGTTCTCTACCTGCCAAAAATGGAAGCCTTGGATGACACAAATAAAATATAAACTAATTTCTAACAACTTACCAACAGACTCTGGAGAAATAAATCTGTACAAATTTTACCATAATTATATTTAAAAATCACATTTAGTTTGGTAGGGTAGAAAAAAACATTAGAATTCAGAGTTGTGAGAATGAAGTGTTGTTCCAGGCTCTGCTATTAATTCCTGATTACTCTACTCTGTGATCTCAGATAAATAATATACATTCTAGGTCTAAAGTTTCTTACTTATAACATAAAGGTCACTGTAACTCTAAAAGACCAATGTTCTAAAATGTTTAAATGGATAGTGGTATCTTAAATACAGAGAATAAATATATTCCTCAAAGGTTGTCTCTAATAAGCAATTACACTTATGAAACTACTTTTAAAAATGTGGGTCCATAATGAAATTAGAACAGCATTCCTACAAATTAATTTTGGGAGGTTTAAAGTAAAAGGTGTATGTGTTGCTGAATTTTTTCTGTCAAGGTTATTAATTAAGCTATATTACAACAGTGTATATTAACATGCAAATCCCACCTACCCTACTAATACCTTTTCTGCTATTTTAAAAGATGGACTATTATAAAAAGTAGATGAAAATATAGTAGTCAAATTTGATGCCAAATTTTAAATAATTAAGTGATAGCTGGTGCTCTGTACCCTTTTAGCAGTACCTTACTTATTCATCATATACAAATGTTATTGTTAAGTCCTCAACTTTAGGTGTTGGCTTTCCATTGTCACAATTTTTGCCACATGCATAACTTGAATAGTATTTATACAGTATTTTTCCCAAATTAAATAATTTTAAAACAAACACACTGAATAAGTCTTATCCTAAGTAAAAATATCTAAAAAAAATCAAGGGTCTGACAATACTAGTTACTATGCTCTGAAACACATGAAAAGAAATACAGTTAGAAAAAGTTTGACTTTTTATCATGTAAAATCATTTCACATTCCATATCCGGGAAACATTTTACAGAATAATTGTTTTAATCCGGGGATCCATCCTACTTACTAGAATTTTGGTCTTAGGCATTAGAAAACATTTTCACCTGGCACGTTTTTAGTAAAACTTTGTTGATATTTCTGCTTAACTGCAAAGGTTAAAATTTTAGGGAGAGTGACCATAAGGAAGTACCTTTTTACACTTCAATGTATTATTAAATGTCAGCATATTTTTCATTATTTAAGTAATACCTAAGGCAATCAATAAGGGATTTATACATTTTTTTAAATGACAAATCTCCAGTGGTTTTCTTATAATCTCACTTGGTACTTAGAATTATAATTTTTTTTTCTTATTAGAGGTATTTGTAACTAAATAACCAAAATTAGAAAAAAGAAGAAATTAGATCATAAAGAATGATCTAAATATAAATATATTTTAGCTGTTAGAAAACTCTCTACCTTGTGAAGCAGAACTGATTTCAAGGACTAAATACATTTCTATTCATGAAGCTAATGTGTATTTTAGCTTTACTGCAAAAAATTACTGATTCTTTATTTCTCCCAAAACAGCTAGCATACAAACTTCTATCTCTGATGTAAAAACTTTTAAGTAAAGGATTTTTTTCTTGGACCTTTCTTATTTTTTTGTTATGGAAAATTTCAAACATATGTAAAAGTAGAGAGGATAGCAAAATGAACCTTCACGTTCTCATCCTGCTTCAACAATTGTCAAGACCAATTTTATCTCATTTATGTAAAATAACAGGTTATTATTAATCTCAATTAACAGATTACATTGAAGCAAAACAGAAATGTTCTCATAAGAAAAAATTTTTATTTTTCAAAAAGAGTAGAAAGATGATATTAAGGAAACTCATTCCGTGTCTGAAATACCCATCTTGCATATTTTAAAGAGTTAGTGCTTATACTGCTGTCATCTCTATTTCTTTATTCAATTAACATCCAAATAGCATCTAGTCTCTGAACATTTGCTTACTGGGCCAAATGCCCTAATCTCACTATGATCCTCTGTAATAACTCTTCATTGTATTCCAACTGTGTTTAAAAACATTTAAATAAAATATGAGGACAGAGCTACACCTAATTATACATAAAAATGAAGGAGCAAAGACAGCACAATACTAAACGAGGATGTGAAAATTCTTGTAATGAACTGAAGAACCAGTAATATACTAGTTCTTTCTTGTTCTCATTTCTTTTTTTTTTTTCAATAAAACTTTATTGACAAAAACAGATGGCAGGCTGAATTTGGCCCATGGGTCACTGTTTGCCAGCCACTAACTAGTCTAAAACCCAATTTAACATGGTATTCCTACCAATATGTGAGCATGTGAACAACTGCCTGATTCACAAAACGTTTTAATTTTTTCTTAACCTCTCTTTTTCCTCCCCTATGTTAGGCACTGAATTTCTCAATAACAGTAACCATACATTTTTTTAGGGTGTCCTGCTCAGCTTCACAGGAAAAATGTACATTTTCCTATCCATAATTCATACATTCCTATTTCTAAAAACCTTAATGTTTCTTATGAAGGAAGAAGTAACACAAATAATTTTTATCTCTGAAGACATTTGAAAATACAAACATATGTGGAACAAACTGTAAGTTCTGGGCATTTGCTGCAGCACACTAGTGAGGATGATATAAACCCGTGAGTGCTGATCTGATTCACCACGTGTGTTGACTTATCAGAATTTGTGTGAATGAAAACTGTTGTTCTGCTGTCTTTGTTTTGTTCCCCCCACAACTTTATTGATATATAGTTGACAGTTAAAAATTAGAAGCTGTACAGCTTGATGATTTGATATATGTATACACTGTGAAATACTTATTACAATCAAGTTAATTAACACATTCAACACCTCATATAGCTTATCTTCCCCCCACCCCACTGTGGTGAAAACACTTAAGATCTCCTTTAGTAAAATTTCAGTTATATAATAAACTACTGTTAACTATACTCATATTGTTGTACACTAGATCTCCAGAGTTTATTTATCTTATATAGCTGAAACTCTGTACCCCTTTGACCACAATCTTCCTATACCCTCTTCTCCCAGAACCACTGTTCTGCTCTCTGTTTCTATGAGTTTGACATTTTTGAATTCTACTTGTAGGTGAGATCATGCAGTATTTGTCTTTCTTTGTCTGGCTTATCTCATTTAGCATGACATCCTCCAGGTTTACTCATGTTATCGCAAATGACAGGATTTCCTTCTTTCTTAAGGCTGAATAATATTCCACTGTGTGTTATGTGTTTGAGTATGTATGTGTGTACCTCATGTTTTCATTACCCATATACAGACATTTACGTTGTTTTCATATTTTGGCTATTGTGAATAATGCTGAAAGCAACATGAGTGCAGATAACTTTTTGAGTTTCTTATTTTGCATTTCTTTTGGATATATGCTCAGAAGTGGGATTGCTAGACCATAAAATTTTAAATTTTTTGAACCTCTTTTCATAATAGCTGCACCAACTTACATTCCCATGAAAGTGTATAAGGATTCTCTTTTCTCTATGTCTTCATCAATGCTTGTAATCTTTCACCTTTCTCATAATAACCATTTTCATAGGTTTGTAAGGTGGTATCTCACTGGGTTTTAATTTGCATTTCCCTGATGATTGCCTGTCAAATCAGAATCTGATCTGCCTCACTGACAATCCCTGTTGTTCATAATAGGCTTTCATTAGTTTACTAAGTGGGTTATGCCTCTTAATCTTAAACTGCACCACAAAAATCATCCTGTTCCGCCACCTTCAAATTAATATCATCTTGTTCTCAGTCATGACTCCTTCCATGGGCTTTTCAATGACCATGGCGAGCACCGGAATCTCCTCAGCTGCCACTTCACAAAGGAGGTGGCAGGTCCACACCTAACGAGCGCACAAGTAGCAGCAGGAGGTGGCAGTGGTGGATGAGGGAGAGGGTGTGTGCACGTCATGTGCTCCTCCCCTCCCACTGTGTGCATGCGCATGAGCTGTTGGGGCCTCCCATTGGCTGCTGTCAGATCCCGTTTTTAAAATCCATGCATACAACTCCTTGTGAGTGGTGAGTTTAATCCATTTACAGTTAAGGTAATTACTGGTAAGTGAGGACTTACTACTGCCAGTTTGTTGCTTCCTATTTGACAACTGTTTTGCTCCCCTTTTCCTCTTATTACCTTCCTTTGTTATTTGATGATTTTTAATCGTGATTTACTTTGACATTTGGTTATACTTTTCTAAGTTGATAACAACTTAACTTCAATTGCATACAAAAATACTACCATATCTTTACAACCTCCACCTTCCCACACTTTTGGGTTCTTGCAGTTTGCTTCTTTTAATATTATGTATGCATTAACAAATTTTTACCTTTTAACTTTCTCATTAGAGTTGAAAGTAAATTATATACTACAATTACTGTTAATCTGCATATATGTCTATATCTTTACCTTCAGCAGTGATACTTATGTACCTATTTCCATTTCTATGTACATTTTGATGCCTGGATCAAAATACACCGATATACATGTCTTAGTTTGGTGTGTATATACTCTGAGAATATCAATGATGTAAAATGATAGTAGGCAGAAAACCATTCATCTGGAATTTAGGGTATTTTGATTACTTAAAGTTATATATAAATTAGACAGAATATTCATGGGGGGAAAAAAAACCTCCCTAAGGTATCTTCCTTATCAATTTGTCTAGTTTTAAATAATACAAATTTTTGTACTAATTTTCTTTTTAAACAAGACTTGCTATTATTGGTTGGGAGTATACAGTGATTCCTAAGCTTGTGTACATTACTCTTAAAAAGCTAAATATGTTACATGTTTGCATCCTCCCCAACTCTAAGCATGCAAATGAAAATAAACAAACATCTTCTTAGTGAATTCATTTAAGAATGCCAAAGTTTGAAGCAATTCTAGAGAGGGAGGTTGCTGAACAGGAAAAATTTTCTAAAATTTTTCTTTTCAAAATCTAACAGTTTTCACACTTAACAGATACACTAACCTTTGGGTTTTGGTGGCACAGGACCTACAAATCCAATATTGTCATAAAAGTTATGAATAGCGCTGGGATTAAAATGTGGTCCTGAAATATATAAAAAGTAAATATATCAGTGCTTATAGCTCAAAAACAACTTTACTTTTTAAAACAAGCATTTTCTTTTTTTTTTTTTTTTTTTAAAATCACACTATAAGAAATGCTTTTCATTTATTTTGCCCCTCTAATCTCAAATTACATGTAAGATTTCAAAATATATTTCAAACATATTATCTTAGGTATAATACAGTACTCATAAACACAGTCAAGTGGCAAATTGTGAAAGAAGTCAAATTAATGCTGGCAAGACATTAACAGAGGTAGAAGTAGACCCTTGTTCTATGTGGCAAGTTAAAATAACTTAAAATTTCACAATTTAAAATGTAATTTTAAATGTTCAAACATGGATTTAGGCAACTAAACAGCTTTACCTCAAATAAATATAAAAATCTTGCACTGATGTAATAGAATGGTTAAAATTTTACACAAAAAGAGTAAGTTCAAGGATTGTAGTTTCTAGAATAGCACTGACTTTTTCTCTCCAGAGTTAAAATATGGTATTTTTCTATGAATGTTTAATGATAAACAGCTTAACCAACAAAGAAAGTAAGATAAAAATAATCATTTTCCAGTTTAGTAGATTCTGAAACACAGTCCAAAATGTGATTAAAGACTTCTCTTATGGTTAGCTTGCTTCCCCTTCCTGTTTTTTCCATTTTATATCTTTTTATTATTTATCCAACTTCAGAATTAGGTTTAAGTGACAAAATTCCTTTTAGTTCTCTATGGAACTGAATTAAATTGTAAACATTATTTACTATAAGAAATCATTGCTTGTCATTAATAAATCAAGTATGAAAAACTATCACTGTCCAAAGAATGTCTAAACCTTATTTTTATTAACTTCTCCACTTTATCAATTAACATAGTGCCATTGAGATGGGGGTAACTTCTAAAATATATTCTTAGAAGTCTGGCTCCAAAGACACATGTTCTGAGACAGTAAGATTATGATTGATAAGTCTGTTTTTAGCCACAAGAAAACGGCTGGTGAATTAATAAAATGAATTTCAGCTACGTATGCACTGAACTTTACCTCGGGCTTGAAAAAGATCAATTTCTTTGGTTAAGCAGTCAATGTCAATCTGGAGTTGTCTATTACAACTTCTCAACTGCTGCATTTCTTCGAGCTGAAAAATAATTCTATGTAAGTAAGATTCACACTGAATTCTTACGTCATTAGTTAATAAACAATAGAGTTTGGCAGGGGAAAGTAAGGACAGAAAAACAAATAAGAGTTAAGAACATCTGAAGAAAACTAGATCGAGATACTACACTTATATTAGATGGCCTACTCTCATGTTCAAGCAAGGAGCTCACAACAGTTACATAAAGACTTACAGAAGGTATCTGGGATATAGAATTTGATCTTTTCAGGCGCCTTCGAGTTAGATTATTTTCCATTTCATTGACCTCAGATTTTAACTTATCCAACTTTTTCTTTTGAATCTCAAGTTCTCTTTGAAGTCGTTCCATTCTGGCCTTCTGGTGTACCAAAAGAGCTGCAATACACATTAGTAAACATGAGGACTCATCCATTTTAATTAATTAACCTTTAAGCAGACTTGAAAAAACAAAATAAACAGGAATTTTTCAAAAACCCCAAAGCCACATTAAAACAAAATATTATAAATTTAAGCATTTAAAATTTCAATTTTTTTTGGGGGGGGGGATGGAGTATCACTCTCGTTGCCCAGGCTAGAGTGCAGTGGCACGATCTCGGCTCACTACAACCTCCGCCTCCTGGGTTCAAGTGATTCTCCTGCCTCAGCCTCCCAAGTAGCTGGGATTACAGGCAGCCACCACCACATTTGGCTAATTTTGTATTTTGTTGTTGTTGCTGTTGCAGAAAGGTGATTTTATGTAGGTAGAGAAAAGAGAAGGAAAGGAAAAGAAGAGAAAGCCTTCCACGAAGAGTGTGGAAGGGGATTCCAGAGGGGAAATCCCGGAGGGAGCTCCTACCCTGTGGGAGGGGATTCCAGAGAGTTGGAAATCCCCTAATTTTGTATTTTTAGTAGAGACAAGATTTCACCATCTTGGTTAGACCGGTCTCAAACTCCTGACCTGCCTGCTTTGGCCTCCCAAAGTGCTGGGATTACAGGCATGAGCCACTGTGCCTAGCCAAATTTCAAAAATTTTAACTTAAAAATTGTTTTACTTATTTAAGCAAAGGCCGCTTTTTAAATTTTTTTAGGATTTGGAGGAATTCACTTTGTGAATAAGACAGCATTTTTAGGCTACAACTTCTCTAACGGTTCTAGTCTTTTCAATTAACCTACTTAGTGTATCTAATTCACATCTAACCCTCAGAAAGGACAAGCTCTCTTACTTCAGTGTCATGTTTTGGTCTATGAATAAAGCATTCTAATATGAAAATGTTATAGATATTCTAGAAGGGAATGTGGAATGGGTTGAATCCATTTTGATGTATGCAACAAATTAAACAGGCAGACTGACTGATTTCATACCACATCAATGTTAGCATTAAACTATCCCAACTACCACTTATATTTTTGTATATTCTGATTATATTTTGTGAAAAAATTTTCCAAGATTTAAAAAAAAACAAAATAAGCAATCAGTCTTGCAACATGAATGAACTATTTGGGAAGCCATATTAAACTACAAATACTGTTACATGTTTTTGTGATCTATCCCTGGATAGATCTATGCCAATGGGCCCAATCTAGCCCACTGCCTGTTTCGTGAATCAAGTTTTACTGGAATAGTCTTGCTCATTTGTTTACTTGCTGTCTATGGCTGTTTTCATTTTACAACAGCAGAATTAAATAGCTGTGACAGAGATTATGTGACCTATAAAATCCTAAATGATTTACTATCTGGCCCTCTACCAGATCACATAGAGCCTTGCTGACTGTATTAAGGACTCTGAATAAAATGGGGATTCATCATAGCACAGAAGGGTTCAAAATAAAAGGACTCAAGTAAAATAAATATCCTGCACTTCAGGCACCACTCTAAGAGGCATAAAGTAATAGCAGTCAATTGCTGGAAGTATCTGAAGACTGTGGTACAGGCAACAAAAAAATCCAAACCCAGCTCCACTTCTGACTAAATTATGCAATGCCTCATAATAACAACCTGACGGAAAAAAGAGATGTCCTCATTTCTGGGTGTAAATACTATTTAATTCCGTCTCCTCTGTTCCTTTACACACAACGTACGGCATTCAATAAAAAATTATGAAACGTACAGAAAAGCAAGAGAAAAATGAAATTCATCATCAAGAGAGAAAGCAATCAATAGAACTATACTTAAAGATGATGCAGCTAGAACTACCTGACAGAAAACTTAAAAATAACTATGATGAAGATGTTAAAGGATCTAGTTTAAAAGGTGGACAACAAGCAGAAAAAGATTCACAATCTGAGGAGAGAGGTGGAAATCATGAAAGGGTCAAATGCTAGAAATAAAAAATACGGCCAGAAATAAAAAAATTCTTTATCAGAGATAAAGAATCCCTTGGACACACAGCACACTGGACACGGAAGAATCAGTGAACTTCAAGTTCAAGACAGAAATTACCCAAACTGGACATGCCAAGAAACAGGTGAAAAAAAGAACAAAAAAACTTAAGAGTTGCAGAACATTATCAAACAGTCTATGTGTAATTGGCAAAAGAGTAGAAAAAAAAAAAAAAAGGGCAGGAGAAATACCTGAGTTGATAAAGATCAAAAATTTTCCCACATTAATGAAATACAACAGATCACAGATCTAAGAAGCCCATAGATTGCCAAATAATGCTAAAACAAAACATCTAGACACATTATAGTCAAAGTGCTGAAAACCAAAGACAGAAAATCTTGAGGGCAGCTTCATGTATTTATTTCAGAAAAAATCTGACTTTAGGTCAAAACATATGAGATAAAGATGCGCTTTATTTAATGATAAAAGGAAAAAAATGCTAGTATACAACTCTGTGTACGGAAAATCATAAAAATAATCTGACGCTCAACAGACAGGAAGCGTCGGAGAGAGAGTCTGCGATCGGATGGCTCTAGGTGAGACAGAAGGCAAACAGAAGTGGAGGGACTAATCCTTTGAAATACTTCAGCCATGACTAAAAGAAAAGCAGAGGAGCTGACAGAAATTGAGATTAATGGAACAGAGAAACAAGAGTGCACAGAAGAAAGCACTGTAGAACAAACCTACACACCAGCTGAATGTGTAAGCCAGGCCACAGACATCAATGAACCAATAGGCAATTTAAAGAAACTGCTAGAACCAAGACTACAGTGTTCTCCAGATGCTCACGACATTTGCCTGCAAGATACATAGCTGGATCCAGAACAAAGTTTATTTGACCAAGGAGTGAAGACAGATGGAACTGTACAGCTTAGTGTACAAGTAATTTTTTACCAACGAACTGAACCAAAGTTAAACATCCTTGAAACTGTTAAACCCGTGGACACTGTTGAAAGTGTTATTCTTCCAGATGCTCACCATGCTGAATCAGAAGCACATCTTGTCGAAGAAGCTCAAGTGATAACTCTTGATGGCACAAAACACATCACAAACATTTCAGATGAAACTTCAGAACAAGTAAACAAGATGGGCTGCTGCACTGGAAGGCTACAGAAAAGAACAAGAATGCCTTGGGATATCCTATGATCCCATACAGTGGTCCACAGACCAAGTCCTGCATTGGGTGGCATGGGTAATAAAGGAATTCAGCATAACTGACATAGACCTCACCACACTCAATATTTCCAGAAGAGAATTACGTAGTCTCAACCAAGATTTTTTTCAGTGGGTTCCTCCCGGAGAAATTCTCTGGAGTCATCTGGAACTTCTCTGAAAATATGTATTGACAAGTCAAGAACAACAGATGAATGAAATAGTTACAACTGATCAACTTGTGCAAATTACTCCATCATCAGTACAATCCACCACATCTACTACTATTAAAAGTTATAAACAGTAGTCCAAAGGCAACTAAAGTACAAAGAGCTCTGAGGATTTCAGAAGACAGAAGCTCACCTGGGAACAGAACAGGAAAAAATGGCCAAATTCAACTATGGCAGTTTTTGCTAGAACTTCTTACTGATAAAGGATGCTGGAGACTCTATTTCTTGGGTTGGTGATGAAGGTGAATTTAAGCTAAATCAGCCTGAACTGGTTGCACAAAAATGGGGACAATGTAAAAATAAGCCTATGATGAACTATGAGAAACTCAGTCATGCATTAAGGTATTACTACAATGGGGGCATGATTTGTAAAGTTCAAGGCAAGAGATTGGTGTACACGTTTGTCTGTGACTTGAAGACTCTTACTGGATACAGTGCAGCAGAATGGTGAACAGAAGAAACTTGCAAAGATGCAGCTCCATGGAATTGCCCAGCTGGTCACTGAGCCCTAAGACATTCTGGGACTCCAAAGTCTTTCTTAAAATGTTAAGAGAAAATAGCTCTTTTATTACCAAATTTGAATCTTCTTTTATTTCTAGACTGTACAATCTGATGCATGATTTTTTAAATAAATATTTCATACTCTTGTAAATTTGGATCTTTTTACTTTGAGCATATATTTTAGAATACGTATATGTTAAAGGATCTCCACAATGTCTGCAGTGTGAAGGCAGGTTCATTGTGGAATAGTCTGTTAACAGTCAGGAAAGCTAAACTGGACAGCAGTAACGTGTAGCCCTACCAAAAAGAGCCAGTAGTATCTGAAAATGAAAAACAAATGAAATATCTCCAGGAAACAGTGAAACAGTCTGGCTTAACTATTTTTGAAAATGTAACTGTTTCCCCTCTCTGCTGCTTTAGATGCTGCTTTATATAGAACCAGAAAATGGAATCTCTCAGCTACAGCGTGTGTGCCTATTTCAACTAATCAAGCAGAACTAAAATGTTCATATCGAATAAAATTATATTAATAAATTACTAAACTAAGAGTATTAGGTAATTTATATACTTGCAAGCAAAGGATAGTAAGAAGTTGACTGGCAGAAGAGCAGTGCTGAAGGAGGAGATTCAGGTTTAAATCTGGCTTATTAACTCAAGCCAATTTTAAGGATTTTCTGTACAGATTATTCATGTTAGACCAAGAATTTACATTATTTTGAGAGAGGCATTTAATTCTAATTGCAAAAATTCTAAAATGATCTGTTTTTCCTGTCAGAGATTTAAAAAACTGAAAAGGTATATATACCTCAACCAAAAAATAAAGGTTTGGTTTGTTATGGATTCCTTTTTTTTTTTTTTAATTATCCTATAGTGCCAGTTTATTATGCAAAGCAGCTTATATTCCTGTGTTTCTGATTAGTAAAGACTTTAAATTAGTCAGCAGTACTTTACCTTTCAACAGTTTTAAAAGGAAAATTTGACCTCTGTTATAGGCAGTCTTCTCTTAAAACAATACTTTTCCACTTGTTTTTTCTTCTGAATATTATATATGTGTATATATATATATATATATATATATCTTTACACATATGTAATTGATCATTTTATAATAAATATATGAAGGCATAAAGATATGCAGAAGAAAAATTATTAAATAACTCATTTTAAGGTTCAAATTAAATAATTTTTGCACATATGACATTCCTTACATAAGCTAACACTAAATGAAAATGGCTAGAAATGTGTTTTTCTTTACCCTTTTTGTTGTTTAGGGTATTAAGCATGAATTATCATATGAGACTGGCAGATAGCTATTAATCTTCTTACAGATTTGAGAAGGTTGATTCTCAAATATTTATGCACCTCCTTCATTGTTTTCTTTAAATCTGTCCCCTTAAAAAGCGCAGTGGCTCATGCCTGTAATCCTAGCACTTTGGGAGGCTGAGGTTGGGGGTGGATCATGAGGTCAGGAGATGGAGACCATCTTAACACGGTAAAACCCTGTCTCTACTAAAAATAAAAAAAAATTAGCCGAGTGTGGTGGCATGCGCCTGTAGTCCCAGGTACTTGGGAGGCTGAGGCAGGAAAATTGCTTGAACCTGGGAGGTGGAGGTTCCAGTGAGCCGAGATCGCACCATTGCACTCCAGCCTGGGTGACAAAGGGCATGGTAACATAGGCAAGATGGACTTGTTAGCAGCCATTCTGTAGTGGTTTGGAATGAATCATAAGAGACACAAATCTTAAGGACAAGGAAGAGAAGAGAGAGAGAGAGGAGGGATCTTTGATCTCTTTCTCCGGTAATCTTAAAGCATAATTTTACTGTAACACGTTCTTTTAATTCATTTATATTATTATATTAAGTCCTTTCTGCAGTGGATATCTGAGCAGAGTAAAATTTATGTTTCCATTTTTACTTTTTTGAAAGAGAATATAGTGACAAATTATTAGTACAATTTGGACATTGCTTGTAATAGCTGAGTAAAATAACAATATAAAATAATATACAGAAGCTCTAGCTTCAGATGACAAATAGACAGCTAGGAAGGTTTTGCACCATCCTCTTATGGCCTAGAGAGTTGACAAGATGCTTGTAGTTTGAAAAATACAATAAAGTATACCCTTCTGGTATATCATCAAGAGCTGAGGAATCTTGGCTTTCATATTTAAAATGCTTTTAGGGAAACATATATTAAAGTTTTAGCCAAGATGACAGACATGTCTCTATTAATTATATGTGTGTGTGTGTGTGTGTGTGTGTGTGTTTAAACCTAGAAACACATTTGTTTTAGATCCCTAGAATGAAAATGTTTTCTCATCTATGCGATTCCCATATGCTTTTTAAAAAATCATATTTTATTCATTTTCTTTGGCAATTTTCATTTTATTTCGCATCATAATTTGAATAGAGACAGTCCTCACACATGATCAGATGCTTTTTCTTTTTTCTTCTCTTATTACCATCATTTATGCATGACACAGGTAAAGTAATACGACTTTCTCCAGTTGATTCAAGAAACTCATGGAGGAGGATCCAAGATGGCAGATTGGACACAACTCCAGCGCACAACACCCAGCGAAAGTGACACAGAAACCCAGAGATCTCCTAGCTCCAACTGAGGTACCAGGTGCATTTCAACGGGTCTGGTCCGAGGGTGAGCAAAGCCCACTCAGGGCAGATCGAGGCGGGGAGGGGTGCTGCTTCACCCAAAAAGTGTATCTGACCGGTAAGTCAGAGGCTCCACCTCTGGCACTCGGTCCAGATACAGTGCTTCCCCCAAAGCCTCGGCAATACACAGAACAGGGGATCTTTGCCAGTCAAGTGCCGGGAATTACAAGTGCAGAGTTGAGTAAGAGTCTGCAGACTGAGCTATCGCCCCCTCCTCCCACGTGGAGAGAGAGGGAGTTGTAAGCAGGAGCAGCTGGGGGCCCCTACCCCATGACTGGAGAGAAAGAAAGTGGAAAGAGGGAGACTGCCGGGTCCGGCTGGGTGGGTCCCTAACCTCCCCGACAAACCCCGAAGGGCTGAAGCTCTGACTCTAGTGGGTTGCATAGCCAGTGCCAGAGTCTGAGAGGAACCCTGAATGATCCAGCCCAGTGGAGGAAGGGCACAACCCACCACTAGAGGGGTGAGACTGGACTACATGTTTTAACAAAAAACACAGGAAGCATACGTAGCAACGGGACTGTGTTCTCGACAACCCAGCAGCGCCTACAGGTTAGCGGAAGAGGCGGGCCTGATCTCCCAGCATAAACAAAAAATACATAGGAAGCTTCCCTAGTAACCTGAAGGAGTCCCTAGAAACCCAGTAGCACCACCACAGGCAGACAAGCGACCTCATCAAGCAGCTCTCTGACACCACAGCCAGGTAAATCCACAAAGATGGGAAAAAACCAGCGCAAAAAAAGGTGAAACCACCAAAGACCAGAACACCTCTTCTCCTTCAAGGGATCACAACTTCTCAACAACACAGAATCACAACTTGACCCAGAAGGAGTGCAAAGAATTGATGGAAACAGAATTCAGAAGGTGGATAGTAACAAACTTCTCAGAGCTAAAGGAACACGTTCTAACTCAATGCAAGGAAACCAAAAACCCTGAAAAAAGGTTAGACGAAATGCTAACAAGAATAACCAGCTTAGAGAAGAACATAAACAACTTGATGGAGTTGAAGAACACAGCATGAGAACTATGTGAAGCAAACACAAGTTTTAATAGCTGAAAAACTTAACCTATGCTTGATCAGTGTACCTGAATATGATGAGGAGAATGAATTCAAGTTGGAAAACACACTCCAGGATATTATCCAGAACTTCCCAAGCCCAGAAAGGCAGTCCAAATTTCAAATTCAAGAAATACAGAGAACTCCACAAAGATATTCCTCAAGAAGAGCAGCCCCAAGGCACATAATTGTCAGATTCACCAGGGTCGAAATGAAGGAAAAAATGAAGGGCAGCCAGAGAGAAAGGTCAGGTCACCCATAGAGGGAAGCCAATCAGACTTACAGCAGATCTCTCGGCAGAAACTCTACAAGCCAGGAAGAGAGTGGGGGCCAATATTCAACATCCTTAAAGAAAAGAACTTTCAACCCAGAATCTCATATCCAGCCAAACTAAGCTTCATAAGTGAAGGAGAAATAAAATCCTTTACGGACAAGCAATTATTGAGAGATTTTGTCACCACCAGACCTGCCCTACAAGAGCTCCTGAAAGAAACACTAAGCATGGAAAGGAACAA
>PVKV010020344.1:7591-40092 GCA_004027835.1 Alouatta palliata
GGTGGCTCACGCCTGTAATCCCAGCACTTTGGGAGGCCGAGGCGGGTGGATCACGAGGTCAAGAGATCGAGACCATCCTGGTCAACATGGTGAAACCCCGTCTCTACTAAAAATACAAAAATTAGCTGGGCATGGTGGCACGTGCCTGTAGTCCCAGCTACTCCGGAGGCTGAGGCAGGAGAATTGCTTGAACCCAGGAAGCGGAGGTTGCGGTGAGCAGGGATCGCACCATTGCACTCCAGCCTGGGTAACAAGAGCGAAACTCCGTCTCAAAAAAAAAAAAAAAAAAAAAATGCCTCCACTTCTGGTCTCTGCAGGAAGAGACAGGAATCTATAGGCTCCTCATCCAGGAGGGGCTGGGGTCCAAGGAAGGGCTGGATCCTTGGAGCCAGGTAGACCAGAGTTCTGGGCCTGACCGCCACTTCCTAGCCCTGTGGACTTGACCTACTTCCTTCCCTCTGTGAGCTTCAGTCACCTCTTCTGTAAAATGGGAATGACCATCACGCTGCCTTTGAACGGGAGGCTGCAGGCCCATCGGAGATGGCACAGTGCCCCACCCGTGCAGCCTCCAGGCCCCAGCAGTTGTAATGTTATCTACATGTCTTATTGGCAAACACGTATCTCATTTCATCCCACTGTACTGCTGGACAGGAATCCTCAGTCCTTGTGGATGGATGAGGAAAATGAATCTCAGAGAACTGGAGCAGCTTGCCTGAGGTTCCGTGGTTGGACTTGAACCCAGGTCTGGTGACTCCAAACTCTCACCTCTGGTGCCCTCAGGATTTAATCTTCCTTTTCTGTACCAGTCTGTGGCCTGGCTGGCCTCCCAGGTGGCCCCCCAGCCCCTGACTCCACCTCCTGTGACTCGCACGGCGGTGTCGGGCTTGCTGGTGTCATGGTCCAATGAGCAGGCGGTGGGGCAGGGTAGTGAAGAACCTCGCTGTCTGCTCAGCTGCACACAGTGGCCAGGGGCTGCCCACCACCCCAGCTCACGACAGGCCACGAAGTCACGTCACTCTGAGGCTGCCACAGTCAAGGTTACCGTCCTTCTCTTCTCCCTCCACCCTGCCTCTTCTGTTCCTAAACTGTCTGTGACCTCAACTGTCCTCAGAGCTCTTGGGATGGGCTGGCAAGAGGGCAGCTCTTGTGATGGATGGGGTGGGCTGCCTGCTTCACTCGACGTGGAAACTTGGAGTGACCTCTGTGGGGCGTCCTTTACTCCCCTCTCCAAGATGGCTTTTCATCCTAGCAGTGAGGCTGTTCTGGGAGGTGGGTTAGTCAGGAAATAACAGCCTCTCAGCACAGGGCAGCTCTTTGGGGCCCACATCAGAGTCCCCACTTCCCTGGCCTGGCATCCTTCCCATGATGGCCGCGGCCCCTCCAGGGACGGCTGCAGGACTGGCCTAGAGTGCGGGTGCTGAAAAGCTCCCCAAAAGCCTAGGGGGCCAGGGGCTGCAGATAAATCACAGCCTGGTGGGGCCAGCGATGGGGAAATGTTCCCCCACACCTGGCCGGGCTTCCTCCCAGGCCTCTGGCCACCTGTGGCTGTATGTCCATGGGAGGAGGGGAGTCCTCCACTCTCTGCTGGCGCTTTGTCTCCTCAAATAGAGTGGGCACATACAGTTCTTCATTATCTTTAAAAATATACTTAGCAATAAACTATATACAATTTCTTATGTGCTAAAGGCCCGACAATGACATAAACGTGGCTGCCTCTGATTGTCACGGGTGTAAAGACACACAGCTGGGGGACAGTGTGGGTGCTGGGGATGCCAGATCTGAATTTGAAACTCATTTCTGCCACTGACTACCCGTGTGGCCTTGGAAAGGTCACAGCTGCTCAGACCTGTGTCACCTGAAAATGGGTACACCAAAGGTTCAGGGCATTGTCAGGTAATAGGTCCTAAGACACCTGCAGAGCTTTTCGGTTTTTTTGGGTGGGCGGGGGGAGCATCTTGGCCTGTGTGTGCTTGTGAGTAGCGAGCACCCAATGTGCATGAAGATGCAGGTGGCTAATGCTGTGTTTGGCTAGGTCATCTGCCCAGCTGTGGTGATGTCCCTGTCTCAAGGCACCTTTGATTGCTGCTAGCAGCAGGGAGGGCCATGCTGTCTCCAGGGGCTGCAGTGTGCTGAGGGCCAACCTCGGGGTTTCTCGCTTGGTGGCTGAAGAGGGCCCCCACGGCGTTCCGGGCTCGCCATCTGCTCAGGTGCTCATTCTGTCTGATGCTCAAGGATAGCTGGGCACAAGAACAGAACAAGCCCTGCCTTTGCCCCATTTTCCTAGTTGCTACTTCCTGGGCCCCTTTCCCGTCATCCACCCCTCCCTGCTGTCCTTCAGAGCATGGCAGAGCACGCGGTGGCCATTCTCCCATCACGACTCCTTGCAGCCATTGCTCTGCTCCTTGGGGGCTTGGAGTGTCTGGTCTTGGCCATAAATTACACATGTAGTAATTTTATGAAAATTTATGAACTCCTCTTTTGGCTGTGAACACACAACTCCTTTTTTCCTCCTCTGGAGCTGTGAGGTTGGCAGGCTGCACCCAGCTTCATTAATTCCCAGAATGTCAGAAGAACCTGTTGGGATGAGTGAAGACTCAAATATGCAGTCAAGAAATGGGAGAACGCCATGGGGGCTTCACTGGGGAGATAGGGTGCGGCGTGCCGAGGAGATGCGCGTGTCTGCTTGCTGCACGTGCTGCAGGGGCCTGGACACTGCAGGCTGGGGCTCCAGGACTAAGATCCACATGGCTGGGAGTGGGCCACAGTGGGTAGAGTGTGGTGTCGCCCGAGCACCTGGGCTGGAGCTGCTCGCCCCCCGCACCCAGTATTCTTTCACGGGAATGTCATTTCTCTTGCTTCCTTCCCTCACCTGTGCAGTCTGTTCTGTGCTTTCACACCTATGGCTGCCTTGAGGCTTAAAAGAGAGAAATGAGGGCTGCAGTGGGAACCTGCGGTGGGACCCTGTGGTGGGACCCGAGGTGGGACCCTGCGGTGGGAACCGTGGTGGGATGTGTGGTGGGACCCGTGGTGGGACCCTGCGGTGGGACCCTGCGGTGGGACCCTCCGGTAAGACCCTGCGGTGGGACCTGCAGTGGGAACCGTGGTGGGATCTGTGATGGTACCCATGGTAGGACCCTGTGGTAGGACCCTGCGGTGGGATCCTGCGGTGGGAACCGTGGTGGGATCTGTGATGGTACCCATGGTAGGACCCTGCAGTGGGACCCCTCCGGTAAGACCCTGCGGTGGGACCCTGCGGTGGGAACCGTGGTGGGATCTGTGATGGTACCCATGGTAGGACCCTGCGGTGGGATCCTGCGGTGGGACCCGTGGTGGGACCCGCAGTGGGGCCACAGCCGTGCTGGGGGTCCTGTTCCTGTCTGACACCCAGTAGGTTTTGTTCTCGAGTGTGGGGTTGGGAGAAGCCAGGGCTGGAGGAGCCCAGATCTCTGCAGGTCTCTGGTAAGGCTGCTGGGACTAGGGGCCTGGGAAGGCTCCAGGGTTCTAGTGAAGGGAAGCCCCTGGAATCACTCATCCTCTGCTGCTGTCCCCTTTGGCTGCACTCCCAGAATTGTCCTTTGCACAGTGTGTAATTCTTAGATTCCTGTCCCATTTCCCAGTTCCAGGGGGGGCCCTGAGTGGCCAGGGTGGTGGTCTGCACAAAGGTTGCTCAATGCTCCTTTATTGGACGCAATGTCAGAGGCCTTACCTGAGTGCAGTTCCCTTCAGCAACATCCACCAAGGCCCTCCTGGGGCTCCTCCTGTGTCAGAGGCATCAGCCCCCCAAGACACGGCCCCTGCCAGTCTACATGCTCTACATGGTGCTGGCTGGTCAACACACCTCCTTGAGACCCTGCCCCAACCATGGCCAGGACTTTGGAAAAAAGTTTTCCAGAGCCTTCCCGAACTTGCTCTTTCCCGTCTTCGGCATTTCCTCCCAGGCTGGGTTCCTCCAGTCCCCCACAGCTGTCCCAGGGATGTGTCTCAGATTTGAGTTGGAGCACGTTCCTCCTGAAGGCTAAAGCCTGCCGTGGCTCCCCGCTGCCCTCAGGTGAAACCTGTGCTCTCTTCCCAGCTGCAGGTCTTGGCCTTTCCCATTCCCCCTCTCCTCTCTCACACCTTCTGCTGCAGCCAAGCAAGCTGTGGGGTTCACTGAAGAGGGGAGACTGCTCTGTCCCCTGACCCTTCACCCACACTGTCCCCACTTCCTGAAGGACTTTCTAATCTGAAGAGCTCGTCCTGCTACTTCTCTTCTCTCGGAACCCTCACCTGGTCCTCCCAGCAGGCCGGGTGCCCATCTCTTGTGCCCTGCTGTGTTCTTGCAGATACCACTGCTGCACCTGGGGCACGCTGGCACATCTCTTCACTTGCTGGTGTGTCTCCCACAGGACGCTGAGCGCCCTGAGGCATCTCGGTGTCCCTGGAGCAAACTGTGGGGCTGACACGCAGTTGGACACATGCGTGGTCTGGCCCTCCATCCACTGCACAGACTCCAGCAGGGCCCGCAGAGTGCTTGGGTGGTGCCTGGCTTCCCCTACCAGTGGGCAGGCTGCAGGCAGAGGCGGTGGGAGCACCAAGGGCAGTGAGGGAGGCACAGGCGGGGCAGGCCGGGGCTGCTGGCCCCGACAAGCACTGTGGAATATTTGTGGCTGCCTAGGCTTTGCCCGGTGGTCGGAGAGGAATTCTAAGTATGCGTGCTGTGTAAACGCATGTCATGTTGGGGAGTGCCGGGGTGGGGCTGTGTGGCCTCCCTCTTTGGCCCTCTGCTTGGGGGAACTCTAACCAGAGAGCGGAGGCCCAGGTGACAGCTTTTCTTCCAGGAGATGCTGGGTCCTGGTTATGGGCTAGGCCTGGCTAGGCACCGGGCTGGGCATGGGGCAGATGTACTCACCTGGCACCGCTGTGGGGAATCCCGTACCCTGACTGCTCTGCTGAGAGGGGAGGTGCAAGCTCCCACAGGTCAGGAGAGCTGGGGCTAAGGTTCGCATCCAGCTGTGTCTCTTGTCCAGCCTGGAGACTTTCCCTCAGACCACACCACACCTGGCTGAAGGAGAGCTGACGGTGGAGCCAGGCTCCGTCACCCTCGGTGCTAGTGCACACCCTCAGGAACCATGTGCAGTAGAGACGTTCTGAGCCATCGGCCCTGGGAGACCCCGCTTCTAAGGGGGTGCCCCCTCCCCGGCTGGACTGCCAGGAAGGAGGGCACTTGTCTCTCCTCCAAGGAGCAGGGTAGGCGGGTGGGGGAGGGGGGTGGAGGCATAGGTGGTGCAGGGGAGGTGGTGTATGCGGCTTCTGGGCTGGCCTGCCAGAGACGTTGCAGGGCAGCTGACGCTGGGGAAGGTGGCAGGAAAGCAGCGAGCTTTTGCATTTCAGCCAGCTTACCCATTTTAAAGCTGGGGCTCCATTTCATGGCTGCATTTGCCGTGTAGACTTTCTCACCATACCCCAAACCCTCGCCTCCCTCCCCTCTCACCCTGTTGAGTCCAGAACGGCACCCCCAGCAGTGCTGGCTCAGGGGCGGGAGGAGGCTGCCAGTGAGCCGTGCACGGGCCCAGGAAGGCCGTAAATCAAGCACGGCGGCGCACTCTCCATCTTGAGGAATTTGGAGGAAAAACAGATGGTTGTAGCTGGGCGACATTTACTTTCTGTCTGTCAATATTTGAGAAGTTTTATTACTTTGCAGTGCCAGGTTTTAGAATAAATTAAATGGCTAATGGAAATATTAAAATAGAATTAATTTAACTAAACAAATACAACTGGGAGAGTCAGTAAGATTTGTTTAGAAGTTACTAAATTTATTTTCAAAATGAAGCCTCCAGGAAGGAAGTAACTCCTTACTCCCTTGGGTCGGAGCTCAGCCAGCTCCAGACTTCACCAGGCACTCTCTGGGGGCCAGGACCTGGGCTGGCCTGGACTAGCCTGCTGGGGCTCTCACAGCCTGGCAGGGGAGACACACACAAGCCTCAGCCTCTCCTGGGCTCCCATCAGGGACTTGCCGAGCACATGTGCAGGGCTGAGACGCAGCTCTGGGGAGGCTGGACTCTGCCTGCCTCATCTCCTTCCCATCCCCCAGTCCCTAAGCGCCTGCGGTCAAAGATTCAGAGGGTACTTCAGTCTTACCCCTGCCTTCCGTGAGCTCACAATTGAGGGAGGGAAGGGAGAAATTAACAGGTAACAGGCAAGATGGAGTAAAATGTCTCCAGAACTCTAGTGGTGCTAGAGACAAGCTCAGGGTGTGCTGGGGGAGTGTAGGCCGTTTTTTGTTTTAAAGAAATATTGATTTGATGCCCATTTTCATGCTTTGAGATAGATACAGAAGCAATTCTTTGCCCAAGAGCACTAACTGCCTCATGGCCCTGCCTTTTTGCCAGCAATTCCACCATTAGAAAGTCTTTTCTTAGACTAGAGCATTGCCCTCTGTGTGTCTATTACAATGTAAGCAGGGAGACCATCCATGCCCCCACCCTAATGCTTTCCTCAGAAACAGAGAGGTGGGTCCTGGAGGCTGTGGTTCTTGAGAAGGGGTGAGGGTGCCAAGTGGGGAGGTGGCAGTCAGAAAGTGGAAGAGAATTAGTCTTCATCAAGGGCGGTCCCAGGCGTCTTCACTTATCACTTGTGCAGCCCCGTCCTGGGCTGGGGTGCTAGGAAGGCCTGGTGATGTCTTCAGACTTCATCTCACATGGATGGGGACCTTGGGCAAGTGCGCCAGGGCGGGGGCGCCTGACTTACCCTCCATGAAGATGGAAAGCTCTGGGACTCTGGACCTGGGGCACTTTAGGCGCCCAGAATCACCCTCAACAGTCCCAGAAGGGCCTGGGCCTTCCAGTTTCCCCGGCTGCCCCTTTGGAGAAGGACCCAGGAATGTGACTGGCCATGCTTGCCATGATGTTGCAGGGCCTTTCTCCCAGGGACCCATCCTCTCTTCTGGCAGGTGCCTTAGCACCTGACACTGGGCGAGGGACCCACTGGCTTTCTAGAGCGCCTTTGCCCTCAGTCTCCTGGCCGTCTGTCTCAGTCGCTCAGTGCCGCCGTAATAAAACACCTGAGGATAGGTAACTGAAGAAGAACAGACAGGTCTACTCTGGCAGTTCTGGAGGCTGGAAGTCCAGGATCGAGGGTCTGGCAGGTTGGGAACCTGGTGAGGGTTGCTTGCTGCTTCCAGGATGGCGCCTGGTGCTGAGTTGTCGGAGGCGAGGTATACTGTGTCCCCTACGGTGGAAGGTAGAGGAGTCAAGCCCTTTCATAAGCACAGCTAACCCCACTTGAGGGAGAGGAGCTCCCCCCCAGCCTGGTCACCTCTTAAAGGCTTCACCTCTTGACACCTTCAAGTGTACTGGCAATACCTGTAATTTGGAGGGACATGTTCAAACCATTTTGTCCCCCAACCTTGATTTATTCTGATGGCAGGCAAACAATTGCCTGGCTCTCAGCACTCGCTGGCCACTCAGCTCTTATTTCTCATCATACACTCACGCCAGCTTCTCGCCTTGGCACTGCCACTTGGCCTCTGCCAGGGTAGGCTCCTGTCCTTGCCCCCGCTGCTCAGAGCCGAGGTCTGCAGCAGCATCTGCTGCCATCAGCCTGGCCTGCGAGGACCTCCAGCAGTGCGCCACTCACCACTGGGGCCTTTTCATGGGTGCGTGGGGCATCCCCAGCCCTTCCTGGGAACATGGAACCTGGTGGGTTTCCTTCCTATGCAGCCCATCTGCTCAAGCAGGCCCACTTCTGAGACCTCTGCTGTGCCTCTGCTGTCTGCTGTGGGAATGCCGGCATTTCCAATTCTCAGAGACCCCCGCTTTTTGCAAGCTCCAGGAGCCAGGAGCCATAGCATGAGCTCTGCAACCTGGGTCCTTGCAGGAGGCTAAAGCCCTCCATGCCGGCACCTCCTTCCTTACCTGTGGTTCTGAACCTTGATGTGGCACCCCCAGATGGGCATGTATTTCCGGCCCCTGCTACGGCATGCCACCTAGCCCTGCAGCCCTCTAGGAACACAGGAAGATGAACTTGTTCTTCCTCTCACAGACCGGTACCTTCCCAGCTGGGCTGTGCCAGCTGTGATAATGGTTGAAGGAGGGAAGGGGATTTGTCTCCTCTGGCACCACCTGGAAGCTGCCTCATTTGAGCCTCTGCAGGGTCATCAGTCAGGCAGACACTGTCTCCTCATAGGGGAGTGGGCTGCCCTGCCCTCTCCTCTTAGCGGGTTCAGGGATCTGGGAGTTGCACCGCTAAGTATCCCCATCCCTGGCCTCAAGTCCTGTTCTTTGCACACTGGGGCCCTGAACATGCTGTGGGGAGCCTGCCAGGACTAGAATTCCATCTTTTCTGAAGCCTGGGGCTTGTGCAGTGAGGTCCTGAGCTCACGCTCCTCTGTCCTTGGCTCAGATTAGGGCTTCCCTCAGGGCCGTCAGGGAGGTCCCTGAGATCTCACCTTGTGTCTTGAATGGGCCATTGATCACCTGAAGCCTGTTTTCATTTTCAGCAAATCAGTGACCTCAGCCAAGGGCTGTCCAGTTCCCTGGTCCTATGTGACCACCTCTCTCAGGGCTGGCGATGCTGCCCTCGCCCCTGCGTCCTCCTCTGCAGGTCTCTTGACCCTGCTCACCATGGGCACGATTCACCTTTTATGCCTTAGCCGCACCCAGGCCTCTCTGTTCTCCATCTACCAGGGGTGGCGGGTCTCCATTGCCCTCAGGCGGGTCAGAGAACAGCTCCACCATCTGCCTTTGTTTTATTCTTAATTTTGAGATGGAGTCTCGCTCTGTCGCCAGGCTGGAGTGCAATGGTACGATCTCGGCTCACTGCAACCTCCGCCTCCCGGGCTCAAGTGATTCTCCTGCCTCAGCCTCCCGAATAGCTGGGACCACAGGCGCACGCCACCACACCTGGCTACTTTTTGTATTTTTTAGTAGAGACGAGGTTTCACCACATTGTCTTGGATGGTCTTGATCTCTTTACCTCGAGATCCGCCCGCCTCAGCCTCCCAAAGTGCTGGGATTATAGGCGTGAGCCACCGTGCCAGGCCAACATCTGCCTTTAGAATCTGTCTCCCAGGTCTGCTGCCAGAGCTGACTGTCCTAGGGTGGGTTTCCTGGAAACAGATTCAGAGCTGGAGAGTTGGGTGGGGCGATTTCAGAAGGTATCTCTGCGGGGCAGCAGGCTGTGGGGCTGGGCAGAGGGAGGCTCTGGGCAGTTGAACTGAGGCTTCGGCTGGTCCTATGGCACTCAGGGTGGGGCCGGCTCTCAGAGCTGTGCCTCCCGAATGTGAAGGGCCTGCAGACCAACTCTGGAAGGGGCTGCAGTCTTGGGCGAGGGGCTGCCAGCAAGGCATGCTTCCCACCTTCCCAGCGGCTGGCTAGCTCAGGCTCGCAGGAGGGGAGATGCTCTCTAGATGCCAGAGAGTGGCTCACTTCCGGGAGGGGTAAGGGTCCAACTTGTCCTCTGCTGCTGAGGGGCAAGAGAGATGTAGACTGGACCTTGCTCCAGGGGAGGGGTGGGACTGGGCACCCGAGTGGAGAGGGGTTTGGAGCAGGCCACCCTAGATGCTGTAGGCTGGTTGAGGGCGTCCTCTTGCATTATGTGGGGGCCTTGCCTGAGCTCGGCTTCCGTGGACGGGACAACGCTTTCCTTTTGTTTCCCTTTGTGTTCCCCTCTCCAGCCCAGACATTCCAAGAAGGTGGGGGAGGCGGAAACGCAGAACAAAGCTGACGGGGCCAAAGAACATCGCAGTCTTAATTGAAACGTTCAAAAAGACAATCCTGTCGGATTTGAGGCTGTAAACAAAGCAAGTTTGCGCTCTCCCCGCCCTCCCGCTTACCCACGCATCATGCTTCCCCTCCCACCTCCGCCTGTCCATTCACTCCTCGGTCTGTCTGCACCAGCACCAGCATGTGTGCAGCCAGCGGTGAAGATCCGAGCGGCGCTCCGTGGGGGAGGCTGCGCTTCCACTGGCACGGGCGCTGGCTCTCCCTTCCCCGGGCTCCACCCAGTCTGTCTGAACGATGGCACAGCTCCAGCCTTCCTTAAATGAAGAGAGGAAAATATTTTGGAAACGGGCTAAATAGAATTTAATTTGCCATGTGGTTGGAATTAACAGAGCACTTCCCACCAGCCTTTGAAGGGCTCAGCGGTTGAGGCCTTGCTCTGTCTGCCTTGGTTTGAAGTCTCGTGGTCAGGGCCTGTGGACATCCCGGGCTGGGCCGGAGCCCACACAGCACATTGTGGGTCAATGTGTGCCTTCAGTGGCTACACCAAGGGGCGGCTGGAGCCCTGGAAAGCCTTCCTCCTCATGCTGGCAACGCCTCCCTGAACTTGCAGGAGCCACAGCTCTGGGCTCAGGTCTCCCGGAAGGCAGATGTCACCCGAGAGGTGTCCAGGGACCCCTGGTGGGCATGATGCATTGGGGCTCAACGCAGACCCCCCGGTTTCCTCTGTTTTGCTCAGGTCTTGCCCCATGCGACTCGCATGGGTGAAGAGATGTGACGAGGAGAAGGTGCACTGCAGAGAGCACTGGCCAGTGTCGTCAAAAACCGGCCCCCACACACTTTAAAGCTGCGTGATACTCCGCTTAGGGACCCGCTTTCATGCACTGACTCGCCTCCTGCTGCTGGGGGCTCCGGCCGCTTCGAGACCTGAACATGTCGGCTCTATATGGTGACCTCCCGGGAGCGGGGCACCACCAGGTTGCCTAAGGAGGGGTGAACCGGCCCAGGTCGGAAACGGAGCAGGTCAAAACTCCCGTGCTGATCAGTAGTGGGATCATGCCTCTGAATAGCCACTGCAGTCCCGCCTGGGCAACATAGCGACACCTGTGTTTTTCTCTTGGGAAAAAAAAAAAAAAAAAAAGAACTGAACATGTTATCACCTCTTTGCTGAGGTCCCTGGAGGCGAGCCTGCTGGGGTGAGGCAGGCCAAGGGCCGTCGCTGTACCTGGCATGCCTGTGAGTTGCACATTCCACTTTGGCTGCTGAGAGCCACCTCCGCGTCCCCAGGCTCCCGCCCCCTGGGAGTGCCTTCCGACCTTCCCTGGATGTGGCAGCCACTATTCTCCCTCCGTTTCACACCCTTTTTCCTGGCACTGGTGGGGCTGCAGGTCATGAGGGCTGCCATCTAAGAAAGATGGCAGGCTAGGCTTGGGGGCCAGACTCCCTGGGGCAGGGAGTCTGGCCCGAGAGCCTAGCCTGCCATGGTGGAGAGCCTGGCTGTGTCTCTGTGCTGCAGCAGCCCCTGAGGGAGGGGAGCTGTGAACCCCAGAGTCCTGCAGTAGGGGGCGAACACATCATGCATGGTAAGATGATGTTGCAGACCCCAGGGACCCCTGCTTGTCAGAGGGGAACCTGCCAGGCCACCATCAGCTCTCTGGAGCCCAGCCCAGGCTTCCACCTTCTCTCTGGAACAGTCCAGGGTCCTCTCCACCCCAGTAGCATTCTGAGAGCTTCAGAGTCTGGCTAGTGCCAGGAACCCCGGCCCACTGCACACATCAGGGCAAGTGTGCAAAGGGGAGCCCCCTCCTTGGGGTGTGTGTATGTCACCCTGAGAGTTCAGCTGGGTCTCTCACTCTGCCTGACCCTGCCACCCTGGGTCCCAGTGCAGTGAGTCTCCTTTCTGGGCACAGAGTGTGGGAACCCATGGGCCCTGCTCCTCTCCTTCACCCTCCAGTTCATCCTGTGGGCATCTCAAATATGTGTGAGGGTCCAAGCACCCAGCTTTAGGCCCAGGGCCAGTTCAGACAGGTCAGGGCCCCAGGGGATGGTGGACCCCTAGACCCTGACACATGGTCTGACCGTGGCCCTGGAGTGTGTCCTGGATGAGTCCAAATTGGTGATTCCCATGGGGATGGTGCTCCCCCCAGCAGAGAGGGAGTCCCAGGCACGGAACCAGGAAGCGAGATGGGGAGGAGATGATGAGCTTGGCATAGGCCAGGCGTGGCTGGCCATCCCCACGGCCAAGCTTAGGGCAGAGGACACTCGTGCAGGCCTGTGTGGACTCCTGAGTCCAGGGAGGCTCCCCACAGGGCTCTGTCAGAGCGTCCCTGTGCACGTGACCTGCATCTTCTCCATAGTGTCTGGCGACCAGGCCTGAGGAGGGGAGTCCTGACCAGCAGAGGGGTCAGGACTGCAGTGCCCTGGGAGCCCGTGAGCAGGAATGCAGAGTGAGCAGGGAGGACAACGGCCAGGGGAAGCAGGAGTGGACCCGCCGCAGGCACAGCTGCCTCAGGAGCCCCTGCCAGGACAGAGTTCTTTACATCAGCTTTGTAACCATGGGCAGCTCAGTTCCTCATCTGTGATGTGGAATGAGACTCACAGGGGCCTCGGGAGAATTAAGAAAGAGGACAGATGTGGAAGCTGCCTGGTGGCTGGAGGTGCCGCACCTGGCTCCTTCCTCCCTGCGGTGACATCTCAGGATCCCCCACACCCTTTCCCTCTACTCAGGACCAGGGACCCAGGACTCTGACACTGTCACTGCCCTGTCCTAGGGAGGCTGATGGCCATGGCTGATGGTCTCCAAAGGCTCTGAGCACGTGGGCCCCTCTGGGGAGGCCCCTTAGACACAGATAACAGCTGCCGCCTGGAAACCATAAGCAATTACACGAAATGCCTGCTACAGCAATGCCATGCGGAACTGTGTTTGGACGTGATGCTATGCTGTTTGATTTAGTTCCTACAACAATCCTGCCAGGTGCCTATTATCTTCCCTGCTTCATGGGTGAGGGAACCAGAGACCAGAGAGGCTGAGGAACTTGCTGGAGGCTGCACAGCTATTTCCAGGTGGAGTTGAGATTTAAAGAGTTCCTTGATGCTGACCAGGGGACTGGCCACCTTCCTTCAGAGCGAGACCCTGGGCTGCACCAGGATTCAGGCAGGACTCTGCCTCTCACTAACTGTGATGTGCTCAAGAGCACATCAGGTGACCTTTCTGTGCCTCAGTTTCCTCATCAGGGACATGGGGTTCTTGGGACTGCATGCGTTAATGCAGGTAAAGTGCTTACAACAGCACCTGGTGCACAGGAAGTGCTCATCTCATTCAGCCTTTGCTGCTTTTTAGGCCTAGAATCTCAGGTTGTTTTTTTCTGCAGTAAAAACCCTGGTGGGTGGGCTCACTGAGCTCTTAATGATTTGAGTTGAGCAAACAGGTGAAAAAAGCTGGGTCAACACCATGTGCTGAGTGAGGGGCGGGCCACCTTTGCACAGGTTTTGGTGGGGTCCTCTGTGGGCTGGTGGAGGTGGGGAGGGGACTTCTGGGGGCATCCTGAGGGATTGGGGTCAGGCCCAGAGCTAGGAGTGCATGGATGGGGCACTGTGAGACAGGGCCTGGAGTGGCAGGCATGGGGAAGTGCTCTGTTTCACCAGATCCTTGACTGTAGTTTACAAACGTGTTACTTGCTCTGCTAAACAATTTATTATACACTCCATTCAAATGGTACTTTTCTTTTTTATTTTAAGACAGGGTTGTGCTCTGTCGCCCAGGCTGGAGTGCAGCGGGGCAATCACAGCTCATTGCAGCCTGCATCTGTCGGGTTCAAGTGATCCTCCCACTTCCACCTCCTGAGTAGCTGGGAATACAGGTGTGTACCACCACGCTCAGCCAATTTTTAAATCTTTTACAGCAATGGGGGTCTCACTGGGTTGCCCAGGCTGTTCTCAAACTCCTAGGCTCAAGTGATCCTCTCACTTCAGCCTCCCAAAATGTTGGGATTATAAGCGTGAGCCACTGCACCCGGCCTTAAATGGCACATTTTCTTATTGCTGAAAACATTTTGTTTAAAATATACAGGTGACCCTTCAACAACATGAGTTCATTTATATGAGGATTTTTCCATGTCTGCCACCCCTGAGACAGCAAAGAACCAACCCAAGCCCCAGTTACTCAGTGTGATGATATGAAGATGCTAACATTTATGACGATCCACTTTCACTTAATGAATCATAAATATATTTTCTCTTTATGATTTTCTTAATAAGTTTCTTTTCTCTAGCTTACTTTATTGTAGGGATACAGTATGTAATACATTGAACATAGAAAATGTGTGCAAATTGTATGTGTTATCAGTAAGCCTCCTGGTCAACAGTAGGGTATTTGTAGTTAAGTTTTGGGGCAGTCAAAAGTTACACACTAAGTTTTTACTGTCTAGGGGATGGTCAGCATCCCTAATGCCTGTGTTGTTCAAGGGTCAAATGCATGTTAATGTATTTTCTTTAAATTATATTAAATGTCTTTTTTTTTTTCTTCTTTTTTTGAGACGAAGTCTTGTTCTCTTGCCCAGGCTGGAGTGCTGTAGTACAATATTGACTCACTGCAACCTCTGCCTCCAGGGTTCAAGTGATTCTACTGCGTCAGCCTCCTGAGTAGCTGGGACTACAGGTGCCTGCCATCACGCCTGGCTAATTTTTGTATTTTTAGTAGAGATGGGGTTAAACCAGGTTGGCCAGGCTGGTCTAGAACTCCTGACCTCAGGTGATCCACCCACCTCAGCCTCCCAAAGCGCTGGGATTACAGCCGTGATCCATGCCCGCCCTAAATTTCTACATATTATAAAATATATGCTTGTATATAATAAACATGTTTATATTAATATAGTTAGATACTAAATATGTTCACATTAGTATATTTTAAGTGTTTATTTTTAAACTTTTTTGTTTAGAAATTGTTGTTTGTTTTTTTTTTTTGAGACAGGGTCTCAGTCTGTCGCCAGGCTGGAGTGCAGTGGTATGATCTCGGCTCACTGCAACCCTCACCTCCTGGGTTCAAACGATTCTCCTGCCTTAGTCTCCCTAGTATCTGGGATTACAGGTGTACGCCACCACACATGGCTAATTTTTGTGTTTTTAGTAGAGACAGGGTTTCACCATGTTGGCCAGGCTGGTCTCGAACTCTTGCCCTCATGATCTACCCTCCTCATCCTTCCAAAGTGCTGGGATTACAGGTGTTAGCCACCAAGCCTGGCCATTTATTTTATTTTGAATAGATAGTACCTAGACATGGTAAAACCAACTCCAGAAAAGTAAAACGACATATGAAAATTCCCCCTCACCTCTGTCCCCAGCGGCTCATGCCCCTTCCCAGGCACCTCGACCGCGACTTCTCGTGCATTCTTCCAGAGGTATCTTGTCCTACACGAGCCAGCGCATGTTCTTTTTGCCCCACTTCCTTGACTCAAACGGCTGCTTGTTGCTTTTTCACTCCTCAGCATGTTCTGGGGATTAATATAGATTGACACCTAAGGAGTGCCCTGATTTCAGTGACTGCCAGGCTTTCCATCATGTGGATTTAGTACATAATTCAATGAGCATGCTCCGAGGACCAGCAGTGAGGGTGGCAACTCCTTCAGCAAACACTCACTGTTTTCCTCTGTTCTGGCTGCTGTCACAAAATGCCTGACACTGAGTAACTTACAAGCAATGGAAATGTAGCGCTCACAGTTCTGGAGGCTGGGAAGTCCAAGATCGAGGTGCCAGCATGCGGTCCAGGAAGGGCTCGCTTTTCACAGATGGTGCCTTCTGTGTCCTCACCTGGTATAGTGGGGAGCAGGCTCCCTGGAGCCTCTTTTACAAGGCCACTGGTCCATTCACAAAGGTGCCACCGAGCGCCCCGCCTCTCAACACGACTGCACTGGTGGTTAGGTTTTCACCTATGAGTCCTGAGGACACTAGCACTCGGATCATAGCACTCACTGTGGCAAAGGTGCAGCTCACAGCACAGTGGCCTAACAAGGTGAGACATCATTTCTCAGTCGTATAGGGTCCCTGTGGCATTTCTTTCAGGTTTATTGAGGTACAATTGGCAAATAAAATTATTTGTATTTAAAGCATGCAGCATGATGATGTGATATGCAAATATATCGTCAAAGGATCAGCTTAATAAACACATCTGTTTCCTCTCAGCCACCTTTTCTTTTTGGTAAGAAAGCTTGAGGTCTTAGCAGATTCAAGTAGGTAGTGCAGTATTATTGGTATTATTAGCTGTAGTCGTCATGCTGAACATTCAATCCTCAGGCCTTACTCATCCTTTTTTTTTTTTTTTTTTTTGAGACAGAGTCTTGCTTTGTCACCCAGACTGGAGGGCAGTGGCATCATCTCGGCTCACTGCAACCTTTGCCTCCCAGGTTTAGGTGATTCTCCTGTCTCAGCCTCATGAGTAGCCACCATGCCTAGCTCATTTTTGTATTTTTAGTAAAGTCGGGGTTTCGCCATGTTGGCCAGGCTGGTCTCGATCTCTTGACCTCATGATCCGCTCACCTCAGCCTCCCAAAGTGCTGAGATTACAGACAGGAGCCACCGCACCAGGCCTGTTACTCATCTTCAGACTGGAAACTCGTACCCTTCCACCAACATCTCCCCATTTCCCTCACCCCAGCTGCTAGCCCCCACCAGCCACTCTTTGTTTCCAACTGGTGTTTTCATCAACATGAAGCTCTCCTTCAGGGCAGCTTTTGGTCTTCCTGAGGAGCTCTTCCATGATCTCCACCCAGCAGCTTCCCTGCAGTGGTGACGACTGATAGGATCAGCATGGGAAGGGTTGAGGGATGCCCATGTACTGACAGTGCTCCATCAGGCCCACTCTCTGCAGGGAGGCTTAGGTGATCTGCCCGGGTTCCAGAGGAAAGGGAAATGGTCTGGCAAGTGATACATCTCTCTTACCAGCCTTCCCAGCCTTCCCAGCCTCTCCTCTAACATCATGGCTGCAGAGTAAAAGTGGGGCATTCTGACCTCATCCCTGTGCAGGGTGGCTGTGTCCTTATTAAAACACTGAGGTGGCCAGGCGTGTTGGCTCATGCCTGTAATCCCAGCACTTTGGGAGGCTGAGGCAGGCAGATCATGAGGTCAGGAGTTCGAGACCAGCCTGACCAACATAGTGAAACCTTGTCTCTATTAAAAATACAAAAATAATTAGCTGGGCGTGGTGGTGCATGCCTATAGTCCCAGCTACTGGGGAGGCTGAGGCAGGAGAATCGCTTGAACCTGGGAGGTGGAGGTTGCAGTGGGCCAAGATTGTATCATTGCACTCTAGCATGGGCAACAGAGTGAGACTTCGTCTCAAAACAAGAAACAAAAAACAAAAAAACACGGAGGCTGCACCATAGACCCAGCACTGTGTGGTCGGAGCTGGCCAGCTCATGTCCTCTGCTGGGCTCCTGAGGGGGAAGTACTGTGGACCTATGAGTGATCACAGCTATCTGGCCCACTGAAGCTTCAGAGGCTGCTTGTCAGGTGTCCGCACCCAGGAAGGCATCATGCTCAGGCCCCGTTTAGGGACATGGACCTCCAACAGGCTGGGAAGCCAGTGCTTACCAGCACATGAGACCCTCTGGACACCACAGCCAGCCTCCAGTGGAGGGGAGATAGGCCAGCACAGTTCCCTCCCCTCTGTCTCTAATTGAATCTGGCCTGATCTAATCTAAATGAATCTGTCTCAGTCCATTGCTGACCTTCCACATGCTTACATTTCCAAAGTTAACATTTTCCTTGGGGAACTGGGTTGATAATGCCTGTGTGTATGCATGTGTGTGTGCGCCCACATATGTTGGGGCACGGTGCTCAGGCCGTGAAGGGGCAGGAGTTAAAGCTCTGTCTTCAGCTGTCCCTGACTGGGCAGTAGCTTCCACTGAACTCCATTTGTGTTGCTAAGAATCCAGGTTCCAGGAGCCCCCGGCATGTGGTGGTGGTCATCTTTCGGGGACCAGGATGTGAGAGACGGCATCACACCCCAGGCACGTAGCAGAGCCCTGGGATGGCCTGGGCAGTCCTCCACCCACGACCCCAGAGCAAGCCCCAAACACAATGTCGTCCATTTCAAACTGGAGACTCATTTCCTCCATCCTGCATGTTGCTGGCTAAGAGAAATACTTTGCATGTAATAGGATGTGATGTATTAGAAAATTTGGATCAACTAGGGGTAACACCTTTGCATTCTCCTAAGTGCTTGCAGATGTCTTATCTCATTTTGCCTGCTCTTGGACCAAGTGTCTGCCATGGAAATAATTTTCTTTTCATTTTCTTTTATGTTATTTTAAAGACGGGCTTTCACCATGTTGGTCAGGCTGGTCTTGAACTCCCAACCTCAGGTGATCCACCCGCCTTGGCCTCCAAAGTGCTTGGATTACAGGTGTGAGCCACCATGCCCGGCCCAAATAATTTTCAACTTGTTTTAAAATGGTGGGCTGAACTTAAGCTCCTTCCTCTAGAAATTATTTTAAAAGGAAACTAAGTAAATATACAAATATGATCAAAAACAAAGATGAGAGCCCTCAGGGTACCAGACGTTGGAAGGAATCCCTGCCAAAAAGACAGCAAAGGGCTGGATGGAGAGGGGCACGTGGCCGTGGCCAGGGCTGAGGGAGAGTCCTGGAGAGGCAGGCCCGAAGGGAGAGCGTGGACTGAGTCCACAGGGAGGCTCAGTGGCTGCCTCCAGGATCCATCTGGACGCCCCAGCTGTGGCAGGTGGGAGCTGATAAGGTGCTTTCCCCCTACTTGGGCCAGGCAGCAGTGATAGGGGCTTCTGACTCCCACTGGGAACAGAACAGGGCCTGAGGGCACGATGGGGGCTGGGTGGAACACTGTCTTAGCCCAGGCTGCTGAAACAAGGTGCCACAGACTGGGCGGCTGAAACCACAGACATGCATTTTCTCCCGGTTCTGGAGGCTGGGAGTCTGTGATGAAGGTATTCATGAGGCTGGTTCCTTCTGAGGCCATGAGAGGGAACCCTCCGTGTTCCTCCCCTGGCTTCTGGGGGTCTGCTGGCCATCTTTGGCATTCCTTCGCTTGTATCACTCCAATCTCTGCCTTCATCTTCACATGGTGTTCTCCCTGTGTGTGAGTCTGTGGCGGAATTTCCCTATCCATTGTCTCAGGATACTGGTGAGATTGGATCAGGGGCCCCACCTACCCCAGCACCACCTCATTTTTCTTTTTTTGAGATGGAGTCTCACTCTGTCGCCAGGCCGGAGTGCAGTGTCACAATCTCGGCTCACTGTAACCTCCGCCTTCCAGGTTCAAGCGATTCTCCTGCCTCAGCCTCCCGAGTAGTTGAGATTACAGGAACCCACCACCACACCCAGCTAATTTTTGTATTTTTAGTAGAGATGGGGTTTCGCCATGTTGGCCAAGATGGTCTCGAACTCCTGACCTTGTGATCCGCCCACCTCGGCCTCCCAAAGTGTTGAGATTACAGGCGGGAGCCACCACACCCAGCCAGCATGACATCATTTTAACTAATTCTATCTGTAATGACTTTTTCTAAACCAAGTCACATTCTGCAGACCTGGGGGTTAGTACTTCAACATATGCATTTTAGGGGGATAGAACCCATAAAAAAGAGGGTTACCTAAATTTAGAGAAGGAGCTGTAGGAGTATCCCCACCTGATGGTACTCCCTGCTCCTCCCTGTTCACTGTGAAACTCCCACATCTGCCCCCAGGCAGGCTTCTCACACTGAAGCAGACGGTGACTGCACCTCCACCAGCAAGATTGCTGGAACACACAATTAAGAATCACAGTGGCCAGGTGCAGTGGCTCACACCTGTAATCCCAGCAGTTTGGGAGGCTGAGGTGGGCAGATCGCCTGAAATCAGGAGTTTGAGACCAGCCTGATCAACATGGAGAAACCCCATCTCTACTAAAAAATACAAAATTAGCCAGGTGTGGTGGCACATGCCTGTAATTCCAGCTACTCAGGAGGCTGAGGCAGGAGAATCGCTCAAACCTGGGAGGCAGAGGTTGCAGTGAGCTGAGATCGCACCACTGTACTCCAGCCTGGGCAACGAGAGTGAAACTTCATCTCAAAAAAAATAAAAAAAGGATCACCAAATATCAGAGGAACGTCAGCATCAGAAATGAATATATGGATAGAAAAACTCCCAGAGATATGAAGTAATAAAGAAATTAGAACTTTAAAAGTAGGAGTAATTATTATTCCCTGAGAGATAAGAAAATGTTGCATCCATGAAACGAGAATAAGAGGTTATGAGAAAGAATGAATTCATAGAGCTTGGCAATGGAAATTCAGTACATTGCTGGATGGTAGGATAGGCAGAGCTGAAGAGTGCCTTGTGATTAGACGTTTATGCTGAGAAATTGTGCTGGAGCCTGGCTGCCCAGAGTGGGGGCCACAGACCTTCAGCATCAGCACCACCCGCAGGCTCGTTAGCAATGCAGTCTCAGGATCACAACCAGCATTTAAAGACCCAGGCAACACGCGTATGTTGCGATTTAAGAAGCACTGGACCAGAACCTAAAGGGATAATGAGATGGAAAATGAAAAAAAAAAAGTTGAGACACGGGGATACATTCTGAAACTTGAGCATTCCTCTACATGGATGTGCCAGAGGGAAAGAACAGAACAAAGGAGGGTTGACACTGTTTAAATAAAAATAGATGAGAATATTACATAACAAACAAAAAAGTCCTGAATCCTCAGGTTGAAAAGGAGGAGACAATGTCAAGCAAGACAAAAACAGATGAACAACGAAAAAAGTGTCATAGCTGGTCACCTATACTGAAATTTCAGAATATGACTGACAAAAGGCTCCCAGAAAAACCAAAACCAAAACTAAAAAAGAAAAGAAAAGGAACTTTTGTCTACAAAAGCGTGAGAATCAGATGACGTTAGTCTTCTATTAACAAAATTGCTGCAGGAAATGGGGCAAGGCCTTCAAAGTGCAGGATACAATAACGTCTCTGAGTACTGAATTTCATACTCAAAATCGATTTCGCATGATAGCACAGTAAGGGCAATTTAGGACATAGAAAGACCCAGGAAATCAATCACGCATGCCTGTCTGAAGGAATTAATAGAGGGTTAATTTCAGAATGAATCCAGAATTCCAGTTTTCCAGTGTAATCCGAGTATAAGAAAACTGGGGCTCAGCAAGGCTGAGGTCTACCTGTGGTCACACAGCTCAAAAGTGGCAGGGCTGGGCCTCAGAGTCAGGTTTGTGTGCTTCTAAAGGCTTTCGAGCTTCTGCGCATCAGCGGTTTCTTATCGGAAACATCTGTGGCCCTTGCCCCAAATTCAGATTCCAAAAGTACAGAATCAGCCTTCATGGGTGGGTCCAGGCCTCTGCACTTTTGAGCTCCAGAGGAAGTTCTCAGGCAACCTGCCAGGTGCGGTCCGGGGAAGCCCTCTACCGTGCTAGAAAGAGACTTAGGTGACTGGAGGACAGGAGCCTGGAATTCAGGGGAGGCTACGAGGAGGGCATCCTCACTAGGTGGAGTGGGATGAACCGGAACAGAGACAGGAAGATGAACAGATGCATATATGCTGTGGGCAGGACTCACTCCACCTGTCCACACTGCTGCGTCCTGGCGAGTAGTAGTAGTTCTTTTTCTCTAGTCTTGACAGCATGTTTGCAAACTCTAGGACTCTGAGGTGTCCTTGCAGAGATTAAAACTCTGACTAGGTGTCTTAGTCAGCTTGGGCTGCCATCACAAAACACCATAGCTGGAATGGCTTCAACAACAGACATTTATTTTCTCACACTTCTGGAGGCTGGGAAGTTTGAGATCAGTGTGCCAGCAGGGGTGGGTTGGGTGAGGACTCTTCCTGGCTTGCAGATGACGGCTTTCTCGCTGTGTGCTCATACAGCGTCTCTTCTCATAAGGACACTATTCCCATCATGAGGGCCATACCCCTATCACCCGATCTAGCCCAAATTTCCTTCAAAGGCCTCATCGCCAAATACCATCACATTAGGGATGAGGGTCTTCAACACGTAAATTTGGCAGGGCTAGGGGGACGCTAGCATTCAGTCCACAGCACTAAGCAGGCACACGGCAGGGATGATGTCAGCTCAGTCACTGCTGCAGCATTATGATGCTAATGGCATCTGCAAAATCACCCATACTTCTCCATCACCCTCTGCTTGCCCTTTGGTGCTGGCCTGCTCTGGGTGACTGGTTTACTGCTCTGCCCATGCTCCCATGCATATGCATAGAGCAGAATTCTCTCATGTCCCAGACATGCACGGCCTTCCTTTAGTGCTGGCTTGGCTATGCTGCCCGCCATCCACAGCATGCAGTGGCCCTGGGGGTCCCCAGGACCAGCTCGGCTTGACCATGTGCATTGTCTATGGCAGTGCAGTCCTGTGGAGTCTGGGTGCCTGGCACCGAGGGCCTGTGGTCGCCCAGGGTGCTGAGGTTCCCCAACTGAAATCCTCCTGTCTGGGGCTCAAGGAATGCCTGTGGACCCCCGAGGGGACTCTGTTGGGGGCCCGCTGGATGTGAGCTGAAGCCAAACTGCTGGAGTGGATCCTGTCTTCATTTCCCAGTTTTGTTTGGCTGTGCGTGCGTGGGAAAATCATGCTGGTTACAATCCTGGGTTATTATTTGGAGACTCAGGGCTGGGGGAGAATTTCATTTCTCAGCTGGTCCAGGCCCTGCTGGAGTTTATGAGCCTGGGACTAAACGCTGAATCGAAATTGAAGCAAGGAGCTTATTCTTGGCAAAAATACATTTTCCTCTTCCTTGAGAAAATACTAAAATGACTTATAAGAGGTAAAAAAAAGAGCTTTGTGGATGTAAAAAATTCTTGCAAAGAATTTTTTTAATGATTTGAGTATAAATTAATAAGAAACAAATGCACAGTATTTTTTCCCTAGACTATGAAATTAAATAAAAAGTAAGAAGGGTCCATGGGGAAATCACTTGGGAGGGGGGGTGCCGTTTTCTGTGTGGCGGAGGACCCCTGAGGGTGCCCTGCCCACTGAATCAAGTTTGCTGGGCTCTGCCTGGGTCCTGGCTGGGCCCTCGGACATTCTCCGGCTCTCTCACAGGTGCTTGCCCAGTGGCTGCTGAAGCCCCCTTCTCCGCTGTATGGGAGCCCACCCTCAGTCACTTGTGCATTCAGCCAGCCTTTGCTGCATGTCCAGTCCAGGCCCATGCCAGATGCCACCCTGGAGGCATGGAGAGGGGTCAGCCATGCTCGAGTCCTCAAGGAACTCACAGGGCGGTCACTTTCCATGGAGCTACGCCATCTTAAAGGATCCCAAGCCTTAAAATTGGACTCCACAATGGGTGAGGGAGGGGCTTCCCAGGCCGACTGTCACTCCCAGTGAATTGCAAATTGATGACATTCCTGATGTTTTCCCTCTGTGCCTGGCAGTGCATGAGGTTTCAACCATTTTTGCTCATGGTGGGAGCTTAGCATGGTTGCTGCCTCCCTTTGAGGCCTCCCCAGACTCCTCCCTGCAGGGTTTGAAGGTCCATGTGTCAAGCCTGTCTCCATTTATCTAACCTGGTCTTCCCTGTGCCTGCCACCCCTTGAGGTCCCTGATACATATTGAATGCAGTTTACCTTGGAAAGGAGACCCGGAGAGGCTCCCCAGGCAGTCTCCGCGCCCAAACAGCAATTGGCAAAGGCGAGAGCTGCTTTTGACAAGTGTGGATATTTTACAAGGCTAAGTCTGCAGGGAGAGAACTGATACCATGAGGGAGGCAGCTTGGCCTCCTAGAACCAGCAGGGGCCCATCTCTGTGGGCTATGTGAACTTGGGCAGGTTATCAGTCTTGTCTGAGTCATCATACAACCCGCTTTGCAGGTTTAGTATAAAGTTAAATGAGGAAATGTCGAATAGGCTCACTCTAAGTGGTGACACTTGCAATACAATTTACTGCCATGCGACAGTCGGAATAGTCTGTAGTTAGAATGGACTGGCGCTGGCTTGTTGATCGGAACAGCTAGCTCTTCATAAACCTTTTCCAGTAGTCGTATTGCCTTTTACTACCTTAAACAAACTGGAACTTACAGTAGGGAACGGGATGTATGAGGAAAGTGCACGTCCCATGCTTGGGTGGCCGTGGAGCACCGGACTGAGAGTGTGGGCCAGACGCCAGCTGCCCACATTTCAGGTCCTCCTGATCAGCACCCATGTTACGTGTTACTGACAACCAGTATTTTAGCTCCACTTTTTGTATACTCCTGAATCGGTATTGTTATACCGATTTACATAATCAATGTATTCTTTATTCAATCCATGCTTGAATACATTTTTGGATCTTTTCCTGATTTCTTTGTTTCCTGTTGTTTGTGGTGCCTATTAACTTCTCCTGGGTTCACTTTTCTTCTTAAACTTCCTTCTTCAGTGTTCTTTGGTGAGGGGCTATGAGTGGCGAACTCTCATCATTCATTGTAAAGTGACAGATGTTTTCTCTGGGTACTTTGGCCACACTGTTCCGTTGTGCCCTAGTTGCTTTTACAATCGTAGCTTTGTATTTGGTTGTTCAGTACTATTTGTTTTTTGTTTGGTTTTGTTTCGTTTTTGAGAGGGCGTCTCGCTTTTGTCACCTTGCTGGAGTGCAATGGCGCAATCTTGGCTCACTGCAACCTCTGCCCCCTGGGTTGAAGCGATTCTCCTGCCTCTGCCTCTTAAGTAGCTGGGATTACAGGCATGCACCACCACACCCAGCTACTTTTTTTTGTATTTTTAGTAGAGACTGGGTTTTGCCCTGTTGGCCAGGCTGGTCTTGAACTCCTGACCTTCAGGGGATCCGCCTGCTTTGGCCTCCCAAAGTGCTAGGATTACAGGCATGAGCCACCGCGCCCGGCCCTTAGGTACTATGTGATGTGTCCATAATGACCTCATTTTTGTTTATCCTACTTGGGAGTCTATGACTCATGAATAAGTGGATTGTTATCATTCTGGAATATTTTCAGCTGTCATTTATTCAAATCTTGCATTTCTCCCATTCTCTATTTTCTCTTTCTGGAGTTATTACCAGCTTACTAAATTTTCTTATTCAATTCACATGTCCATTAACCTCTCTAGCCTTCTGTCATAGTTTCTCTCTAATTCTTTTTGCTTCTTCTGGTTTAATTTCTTCAAATCTAACTCCGTAAATTCTCCCTTCAGCTGTTTTAAATCTATTGTTTAAGCCATATATTAATTGAGTTTCCAGTTTCAACACTTTTGCTTCTTATTTGTAGAAATTCTATTTGCATATTTTTTCAAATGAATCCATTCTTTTTAAAAATAGCTTTTTTTTTGGGTGGGTTGTAAATTGGTTTGTATCTTTAAAAATTTTGAACATATTTATTTCATAATCACTATAGATTATTCTACAGTTTGTATCTCTTGGGTAACACTTTTCTGTTTGTGGTATTTGCTGACTCACTCATGTTGGTGATTTTTGCTGTGCGTTTGTAATTTTTCCTTGTGAGCTCATCGTCACAGTGGCTGTGTCACTGAGAATTTCTTAGACTTAGTTGAGGTCATGTCCCTCTAGGTTTAGTGCTTTTTTTTTTTTTTGAGATGGAGTTTCGCTCTTGTTGGAGCTGGAGGCTGGAGTGCAATGGCTCGATCTCAGCTCACTGCAACCTCTGCCCCTGAGTTCAGGCAATTCTCCTGCCTCAGCCTGCCGAGTAGCTGGGATTATAGGCATGCACAAACACGCCTGGCTGATTTTTGTATTTTCAGTAGAGACAAGGTTTCTCCCTGTTTGTCAAACTGGTCTGGAACTGCCAACCTCAGGTAATTCACCCGCCTTGGCCTCCCAAAGTGCTGGGATTACAGGAGTGAGCCACCGTGCCCGGCCAAGGTTTAGTTTTTGTCTTTGCCAGGTACCCCAGCGATTTCACTGGCCTATAACTTAATTTTTATGTTAATTTCTTAGATGGGTAGTTTGTGGAGCCTTAGAGCAATGTGACTTTTAAAATCCCAAATACATGAATCTCAGGCTTAGGTTTCAAATTCTCAGAGAAGAATGTTTTATCTGTACCTAGAAGCCAGGATGAAGAGCTAGTTGTCCTACTGGGTGTCCTGTGCTTGTGAATAGACCTTTCCCCTATGCTCCCCGCAGCCCTTTTCCGGGCTGACCTAATGACATGGTGTGGCTGTGTCCCCACCCAAACCTCATCTTGAATTGTAACTTCCATAATTCCCACATGTTGTGGAAGGGACCTGGTGGGAGATGATTGAATCATTGGGGCGGTTTTCCCCTTACTGTTCTTGTGGTAGTGAATGAGTCTCATGAAATCTGATGGTTTTATAAGAGGTTTCCCCAGGCCCGGCATGGTGGCTCACACCTGTGAGCCAGCACTTTGGGAGGCCGAGGCGAGTGGATCACCTGAGGTCAGGATTTTGAGACCAGCCTGGCCAACATGATAAAACCCCGTCTCTACTAAAAATACAAACATTAACTGGATGTGGTTGTGCGCCCCTGTAATCCCAGCTACTAGGGAGGTTGAGGTGGGAGAATTGCTTGAACCCGGGAGGCAGAGGCTGCAGTGAGCTGAGATCATGCCATTGCACTCCAGCCTGGGCAACAGAGCGAGACCCCCATCTCAAAAAAAAAAAAAAAAAAGAGTTTCCTGTTTTGCTTGGCTCTCTTGTCTGTCACCATGTGAGGCGTGTCTTTCATCTTCTGCCATGATTGTGAGGCCTCCTCAGACATGTGGAAACTTGAGTCCACTAAACCTGTTTTTCTTTTCTTTTTATAGAGATGGGGTTTCACCATGTTGGCCAGGCTGGTCTGGAACTTCTCACCTCAGGTGACCCACCCGCCTCGGCCTTCCGAAGTGCTGGGATTATAGGCCTGAGCCACTGCTCCCAGCCTAAACCTGTTTTTCCTTATAAATTACCCAGTCTTGAGTGTGTCTTTATCAGCAGCATGAAAATGGACCAATACACTCAGAACTACTGCCACTTAACATGGCCCTTCTGTCCTCACCTGCACCTTCTCTCATTGCTGTCTTCTTCAAGGTTTCCCCTGGCATAACTGTTTCCATATTTCTCATTTAATCCAATGCCTATCGAGTATTCTTCCAATGTGTGGATAAGCCCCAGCTCTTGGGAGCATGGGATCCCAGCTTTCTTCTCGTTTGCCTTGGAAATAGTCCCAAGTTCATTCTCTTTTCACCCACTAACAGGAGCAGTAAGGGAGAAGCGATTTTGGTTAGACCACCCACCTCTCTGTGTTTCCAGATTTCCTCTGGTTGTCTTTTCTTGTTCTTAGATTTGGAAGGAATCTCACAAAATTGGGCCTCGCCCCTTTCCAGGTTCGCTGGTGGGAGTCCGCCGTCCACTGTGGCTGTAATGACATGGCCTCGTGGCTGGTGCAGATGCTCCTCAGCTTCCACTGGGTATGTGTCCTGGTAAGCCCCTCATAAGCTGAAAATGCATCTGATGCACTAACCCACCCAGCTTAACCTAGCCTACTGTAAACGTGCTCAGAACGCTTGCATTAGCAAAATTGTCTGGCAACACGGACACCATTTACCCTCAGGACAGTGGGGCTCTCTGGGAGCTTCTGCCCAGCATGGCCATAGACCGTCTTACCACTTTCTACTGAATGTGTATCGCTTTCACACCCTTGCAAAGTTGAAAACCCATAAATCAAACCATCGTATAAGTTGGGACTGTCTCTATGAGGACAGATCAGGGCCATGGAAATGTGCTGATTAATAAAAAATCCACTTCAGTAAAAAGAAAAGCTGCCAGCGTGCTGATGAGGCTCATCGGAAGGGGAGATTGGACCAAGTAAATGATTCTTTTTTTTGCCCTTTGTAATCAAGAAATATTTGAGAGCTTGAAATCCCACGTTTAGTCTAGCTTTTATTTTTGTTCTCTCTGTGGCGGTCAGAGCTCCATTACCTATGATGATGGAACAGGAATGGTGGTTAGCCGTTTGCTGACTTGGAAAGAAATCAGCTGGCACTGACATTGGGCTGCTAAGGAATTGTGGGCAGGCAGGCCTGGCAACATGGGCCAGCACCAGGCATGGAGGCAGGGACCTGGGCGCTAAGGCTGCTGCTTAGCTGCAAGATCTCAAACCTATCCCTTCACCTCTCTGAGCCCCGGGGCTCTCTTCCATCGGAGAGGTTTCATTATACTTGCAGGCTTATTGCCAGAGTCAAGTAAGATCACGCACAAGAAAGAGGTTTTTTGGGACCAGCTTCAGTATTAAAAAACGTAAAAGACTGTAAAGTAACCTGACATGATTTGAGAAGTTTATTTGAACAATGCCTTCAACAAAGAAGTGAATAACACATCATCTGGGCTCCATGGCAGGCTTTTCTCCAGAGCCTGGCGCTAGCTTGATGATTTCCACCCTGTTCTATGGGGCAGGAGGTTTCTGCGCTGCTTTACTTCAGTCACAGGTGTACCTAAGGGGTATTGGGTGTGTTTTCATTAAGTCAAGCAAACAGGCTGGGTGAAGTGACTCACGCCTGTAATTTCAGCACTTTGGGAGGCCGAGATGGGCTGATCACTGGAGGTCAGGAGTTCTAGACCTGCCTGGCCCTAATGGTGAAACCTCCTCTCTACTAAAAATAGAAACAAAATTTAGCTGGGTGTGGTGGCAGGCACCTATAATCCCAGGTGCTTGGGAGGGTGAGGCAAGAGAATCGCTTGAACCCAGGGACAGAGGCTGCAGTGAGCCAAGACTGAACCATTGTACTCCAGCCTGGGTGGCAAGAGTAAAACGTCATCTCAAAATAAATAAACAAATAAAATAAATCAAGCAAACTAACGATCTCCTCCTCCCTTCGCTGGGAATCAGGTGTGGCTAATGTGGCCCACCCTGCGGGCGACAGGCTCCAGAGGATGCTGCTGCGGCGTCTGACAGCAGTAAGGCGGCAGTTCTCCGGTGAGCCCCAGCGCATCCTCTGAGCCTTACCCCTCCTGTGAGCCCCACTCGCCAGGCTGCCATCCTTCCAGGGAATCCAGCTTTGGTTCTCACACTTTCGGCAAAGTTGGCATGTAAATAAGTAAGTAAGACACTGCTCCTACTTTAAGTGCTGTAGATGAGCGTCTTTGCTACAAAAAGAATTTTAAAAGCAGAATTTGATAAGTTTTATATAAACTGCTAATGATGATCCTGTGGAAGGTTTTGGCTGGAAAGTGTGCATTTTTGCCTTCTGAATATTCTAAAACTGGGTCCCTGTGCACGTTGGAGTTGTCGAGCCGAAGGTGCTGGGGCATCTGTGGGCACCTGCGAGGAGTCAGTTCCTGACTTGTCCATCTGTCCCCACTGTTTTTCCTAGGGCCCAGGCTGCTGAACAGGGCTTGGGCGGCAGAGGATCCAGTTCTCAGCCCTGCCTTTCTCCAGCCCTGCGAGTTGAGCAAGTGGTCTGTGCTCTCTGGCCTCAGTATTCTCATCTCTAAAACCATGGGATTAAAATACCAGACAGAGAGGGTCCCTCATTCCTCATGCATGCCATTGAATGAAAGAATGTGGAATTATTATTCCAGGAAGTTATTACTGCCTGTGAATAACTGGCTCTAGCTAGTTTCTTGGGCGGGGCTGAATGCTCAAGCATCATGAGCAATGAGCCGTTTTACAGGAAGGAAGAAGGATCACCAGGTCACAGAACAATTAAATGTCTGTCAGGATCTGGGCTCAGGTGTCTCCGTGCAAGTACCCCTGCTGCCTCCAGTAGGTAGGATTGAAATTGCCCCGGGGCAGGCTCTGGCGCTGTCCCCTCCCATACCCTTCCTAGCTCCCATTTCCTGGTGGGCAGGACTGCTGCCTTTCTAGAGGTTTGCTCCTCTGGCGAAGTTCTGGCCCATTTCTCTCTTGGGTCGGTTGCTTAACAGCATCCTCTTCCAAGCAGTCTTATGTCTGCATGTTAAACACTGAAACTCACTAGTGTTCACTGGGGCTGGGTTGTTAATTTGCTAAACAAACAGCCATGGCAAAAATGAGAGGAGAGCTGAGGAGTCCCTGTGTCCATGAAGTCACCCTTGATTGCCAGTCAGGACTGGGGAGCTGTGGACATGCTCAACCCTGCACCCCAGTAAAAGTCTTTAAAGGCCTTGACAAACCTGAGCAGGGGCTTCAAACAGCTTCCCTGTTCCCTCATGCTGTGTCCCAGGGAGAGGGGACTTAGCATGAGGACAGTCACAAAGGGCTCTTCATTCCCTTCGTCTGCAGCTGTCAGGGAGTGAGGAGCTGCAGATCTAGGCCAGCCTCTGTGGGAGGCAGAGGGCCCGGGAGGCAGTGCTGAGGTGTCCCCTTGGCTCCGATGTTGGAAATGCGCTTTCTCAGTGCTGAGCAATGCTGAACATCTTTTCATGTGCTTAGTAGGCATCTGGGTATCCTCTGAGAAACGGCTCTTCGTGCTTTTTGCCCATTTTCCAATCGGATTATTTGTTATTTTTACTGCTTGAGTTTTGGAAATATATTTATATATATATGAAGTTTGATAAATTATGTATAAATATATAAATTTAAAAAACTTTCATACGTTTTGTAAATTATATATAAAGAACATTCCTCACATTTTCGAGAAACAAGTCATTTATCAGATACATGGTTTGCAAACATTTTCTCCCAGCCTACTTGTCTTTTCAGCTTCTTAGCAGGTTTGCTCACAGAGTGAAAGTTTTAAATTTTGATGTAGTACAATTTATTGATATTTCTCTTTTATAGATCTTACCTTTAGTGTCACGTCTAAGAAATGTTCACCAAGCCTGAGGTCCTGAAGATGTTTTTCTACGTTTTCTCCTAAAAGTTTTATAGTTTTGTTTTTTCATTTTATTTCGATTTTTTGAGACTGAATCTGGCTCTATCACACAGGCTGGAGTGTAGATCTCGGCTCACTGCAACCTGCGCGTCCCGGGTTCAAGCGATTATCCTGCCTCAGCGTCCTGAGTAGCTGGGATTACAGGCATACACCACCACACCCAGCTAATTCTTGTGTTTTTAGTAGAGACGAGGTTTCACCATGTTGGCCAGGCTGACCTTGAATTCCTGACCTCAACTGATCTGCCCGCCTCGGCCTCCCTAAGTGCTGGGATTACTGGCATGAGCAACCATGCCTGGCCTAAAAGTTTTATACTTTTATGTTTTGCACTTAATTCATTTTGAGTTCATTTTTGTATAAGCTGTGAGGTTTAGGTCAAGGTCTTTTTTTTTTTTTTTTTTTGCCTGTGGGCATGTAATTACTCTAGTACCATTCGTTGAAAAGACCATCTTTCCTCTGTTACTTTTGTACCTTTGTCCAGAATCTGTTGACCACACATGTGTGGGTCTATTTCCAATCCCTTGATTCTGTTCCACTATTTATGGGTCTGTCCCTCTGCCCATACCACATGGTCTTGATTCCTGTAGCTATATAAGTCTTGAAATTGGGTAGAGTGATTCTTCCCATTTTATTCTTCTTTCAAAATTGTTTTAGTTATCCTAGTTTCTTTGCCTTTCCATATACATTTTGGAATAATTTTATCTATGTCTTCAACATTTTTTGCTGGGATTTTGATAGTCGCATTAAACCTACAGGTCGTTTTAGGGAGAACTGATATCTTTACTAAATCAAAATTTCAATCCATGAACACTGTATGTCTTTCCATTTATTTTGAGTTTGATTTATTTCAGCAGCATGTTGTAGTTTTTGGCTAGAAGTCAAGTGTATGTTTTATTAGATTACATGTACTTTATCATTATTATTACTTTTTGCCGAGTTGTGGATAGTATTATATTTTTAGTTCAGATTTCCACATATTCATTTTTAGGATATAAAAATACAGCTGCTCTTGTATCCAGCAAACTTGCTGGAATCACTTACTAGTTCTAGGAGTTGTTTCGTAAATTCTTTGAGGTTTTCTACATAGACCATTATGCCATCTGCAAATAGTTTTATTTCTTCCCTTCTGATTTCTTTTCCTTCCTTCCCCTTCTCTTCCCTTTCCTTGTTTTTTTTTTCTTGGCTTGCTTCGTTGGCTGGGACTTCCAATATAATATTGACTAGCAGTGGAGAGTGATCATCCTTGCCTTGCTCCAATCTTAGATGAAAAGCATTGTCTTTCCCCGTTAATTAGCTACAGTGTGGTTTTTTTGTTTGTTTGTTTTGTAGATGTCAAGTTGAGAAAGTTCCTCTCTGTTCAGTTTTTTCTTTTTTCCTGAGAGTTTGAATCTTGAATGGGTATTGAATTTTGAGAAGTGCTTTTTCTGCATCAATCGATACATAATTATGTGATTTTTCTTCATTAGTCTGTTAATATGGTGCATTATGTTGATTGATTTTCAAGTATTGTACCAGCCTTGCATACCTGGAATTAATCCCACTTGCTCATGATGTTTAATTCTTTTTATGCGTTGCTGAATTCTATGAGCTAATATTATGTTAAGGATTTTTGCATGTATGTTCATGAGGAACATTGGACTATAGGTTTCTTTCTTGTTACTCTTTTTGTCTTATTTCGGTATCCGAGTAATACTAGTTTTATAGAATGAGTTGGGAAATGTTCCCTGCTTTTCTGTTTTCTGAAAAAGAGTGTGTAGAATTGGCATTAATTCTCCTTTAAGTGTTTGGTAGAATTCTCCAGTGAGGCCATCTGGGCTTGGAGATTTCTTTTTTTGGGAGTTTCAAAATTACAAATTCAATTTCTTTAAGTGTTACAGAGTTATTCAAATTATCTGCTTCATATTGAGTGAGTTGTGCAGTGAGTTTTTGTACCTGTTTCATATGGAGTGTATTTCTAGTGTTTGGGGAAGTGTTTGTTTCATCTAAGTTGTGTATTTAGGACTGGAATTGTTCATGGTATTCCCTTTACTGTCTTTTTTTTTTTTTTTTTTTTTT
>PVKV010020345.1:0-39991 GCA_004027835.1 Alouatta palliata
CTACAAAGGATGCAAACTCATCGTTTTTGATGGCTGCATAATATTCCATGGTGCATATGTGCCACATTTTCGCTGTCCAGTCTATCATCGATGGGCATTTGGGTTGGTTCCAGGTCTTTGCTATTGTAAACTGTGCTGCAATGAACATTCGTGTGCATGTGTCCTTATAGTAGAATGATTTATAATCCTTTGGATATATTATTATTAACTTTAGTCATCATACCATCGATCTTCAGAACTTATTCTTTCTAACAGAAACTTTGTACCCGTTGGCCTAAATCTCTCCATTTCTTCACCTGCCCTACAGCCTTGGGAAACCATTCTACTCTCTGCTTCTATGAGTTCAATTTCCTTATATTCCACATATAAATCAAATCATGCAGAATTTGTCTTTCTGTATCTTGCTTATTTCACTTATCATAATGTCCTCTAGGTTCAGTCATATTTTTGGAAATGACAGGATTTCCTTCTTTTTAAATGTTGAATAATATTCCATTGTATAAATGTGCCACTTTTCTTTCTCCAGTCATCTGTTGATTAACACTTAGACTTGCAGATCTAGATGTTCATTTTCTACTCCAGGTTTGGGAAGTTTTCTGTCATTATATTTTAAAGTAACTTTTCTGTCTTTTTTCTCTGCTCCTGGGAAGTGCATAATGCATATATTGATTCAGTTGATGATGTTCCATATGTCTTGTAGGTTTTTTTTGCTTTCTTTTTGTTACTTTCTTTTTGTTACTCTTTTTGTTACTGGGTAATTTCAAATGACCTGTCTTCTTGCTCACTAATTCTTTCTTCTGCTTGATTTAGTGTACTGTTGGAGCTCTCCATGGAATTTTTCTGTTTGGTCATTGTGTTTAGTTAGAGAATTTCTTTTTGAATTCTTTTCCATGGTTTCTATCTCTTTATTGAACTTCTGATTTTGTTTGTGTATTGTTTTCTGGTATTTGCTTTGTTATCTGTGTTCTCTTGTATCTCACTGAATTTTCTAAAGACAATTATTTTGAGTTGACGGGATATTTTCGAACCTGGGGCATGTCTGGATTATTAATCTGCAGGAATTGAGCTGGAGCCTGGGGCTGCTGGGGCAGTATTGGCAGTGGATTGGGCCTGGAACCTGAGGCCGTTGGTGCCTGCTTAGTCAGGGGTCCATGGCAAAGTTAGGTGATCACTCCCCTTCCCCCATGAGAAAGATATCTTTCCCCACACTATGCTGCCTGGACTTTCAGGATGGGTTTGACACAAGTAACGTAAACCTATCCTTTCTAACGTCAATGCATCTTTTCTTGTTTCTGTGCTACATCCAGGTGCTGTAATCTCTCACCTGAATTATTTAGCTCTTGTTAAGGTACTATCCACAAGTTTTTGCTTGTGGATAGTTGTTCAAATTTATGTTTCTGTAATGAGATGAGTGTTGGAAAGTACTGTTCTGCCATCTTGCATATGTTGTTCTTTATTAATTTTTTGCAAGAGATTTAGAAAATAAAAAAAGGAGGGAGAAGAAGAAAGATGAAAAAAATTAACACACACTCTAGGTAAAAAAGTTAATATGCATAGTTGCCACAGTCCTTATGTGTTAACTGGTCATTGACCGTAGATGATATTTCTAACTTCTTATGTCTATGGTCCTATCTATGTTTCCTTTGCCCTCAGTAGGGTGTCAGCTGTTCAGGGTTCTTTGTTTGATGGAATAATCTACACCTTCATTTTTGAAGGATATGAATCCTCTGTGGTTCTGCTTTTATTTTTTGGTTGAATTAGATTTTCATTAACTCTTAATATGGAGATAAAATTATTAAGAGGAACCTCAGAGAATCCACTGACACCTGCCCTCACTATATCACATCAACCGAATTTCCACTTGTTAATTTTGATAAGTCGCCACCGTCTGTAGAGTAACTTGTACTTTGGTCCAGTGGACCAAAATATGAAGATAAAATTATTAAGAGGAATCTCAGAGAATCCACTGACACCTGCCCTCACTATGTAACATCAACTGAGTTTCCTCTTGTTAATTGTGATAAGTTATCTAGTCAGTAGAGTAACTTTTACTTTGGTCCAGTGGCATCAGTAGCCCAAAATACTAGTTGACAGTCTCAACTTTTAATTTCGTAGAATCAGAATGTGGACTCATTCTTTCCTTGAGTTCCAAGACTTCTAAACAAGTACAGCTCAAAGGTGTAGAGACAAATGGCAAAAATTGTGTGTGTGATTAGGCGAAATAATGAGAAGAGCTATTTGAACTTCTACTCCTTGGTTGCTGGACTTATGAGTTCTGAATATGGAGAAAGGTAGCACTACAGATTGATGTCTGATACAAAGTCTATTTTAAATCCTGTAAACCAGAATCTTGTCCTCTTAATGTGTTGTCTCTCAATTGGCACCATAATTGAATTTTTTGCAGTCCTTTCTGTTCTTTTAGGCCAGCTGCTTTTAACTGATGAATATGTGTTAGACCTAGTAAATTCTGTGGACATGAGTCTATTGTTACCTTTCTGTTCCTCTGAAATGTGTTCCTTAAATGGAAATAATGTACTGCCTAACATGGCAGTACATAGGCTATTCAATAAATTAAGGAGGGTGGCATTGGTTTGAAAAAAAAAAGAAACCATTCTTTAGCTTGAGTAGATTGTTCTACTCAATCTGTAGGACCTGGAAGGTCTGCAGCAAAAAGACTTCCTGCGTGGGCTATCACTAAAGTAAAGAAGAGTGGGTGGAACCATCCAGTAGAGAAAAGAAAAGACACTTAGGCAAAGAAGATGTTAAAGTATTGAAAACTGAACACAATCTCCCTGTGTAGACTCATACCTATAAATGCAGTCTGTTACGCCAATGTCCTGGAAACTCATTGTCCTGGAAACACACCCTCCTGGAAACTTTGTGATTGGTGATGTTTCAGAAGGTAGAAGCTCTGCCAGCCTCACATACAGCCTGAGTGAGACACGCCCTTCATTTGTTAAGCAGCTGAGTGTTTGTAACTGCTTGTGACTGCAGCATGCTCAAGAATGTCTTGCCTGATGCACTCACAGTGAGTGAATATACCATGATTCACAAGAGCCATAGAGTTTTAAAATGTGTTATCTTTTATAGGAAATACACTTACTTAGACTAATAAAAATAAGATAATCTCAAAAAAAATTATTGACAGGGAATGCAAATGTCCTTTCTTATAATGACGTTTTATGGGTTTTGGGTTCTTAAAAAAAGAGTATCCCCCGAATAACCCTGAAGAGTTTTTTTTTTTTCTCTCGAGATTGAGTTATTCTTTCTTAAGTGTTTGTAAGAATTCACTGTTAAAGTTTCTGGACCTTAGATTTTTCTCTGTTAGCAGGTTTTTGAAAAAAGTATTCAATTCCTTTAATAAATATTGAACCATTTATATTTTATATTTCTCTTTTGTCTACTTTTATTAATTAATTTTTGAGAAATATATCCATTTTTTTTCAAATTGCCAAATATATTTGCTTCATTCTCAACATTCTCTTATTTTTGTATTTATAGGAGCTATAGTAAAGTTCATATCACAATATTCTCTTATTTTTTGTATTTATAAGAGCTATAATTAAGTTCCCTCTTTTGCCTTTGATATTAGTGATTTGTGTTTTCTTTTTTTTCTTTTTCTGTAATAAGTCTTGCTAGGAGTTTATCAATATTTATACTCCTTTTAAAGAAAAATTTAAGACTGTTGATATTCTCTATTATATATTTAATTTCTATTTCTTTATGTTTTTCTTTTGCATTTTCTGTGATTTTCATTTGTTGTGTTTTCTAGTTTCTTAAAATGAAGCATAAATTGGTAATTTTCAGCTTCCTTTCTTTTAGATTATGTATATATTTGAGGCAGAAATTTCCTTAATGTACTACATTAGCTGAATTCCAAATAATTTGTTATGTTGCTTGTTTTCACTTAGTGTAAGATGTTTTTAATTCCTGTTTTTCTTTTTTACATATTTAGAAGTATGTTTAATCCCCATGTAGTTTTATTTCTAATTATTTGTTATTGATTTCAAGTATACTTCCATGATGGAAATAGAACATATTCAATTATTTCTTTCTTTTTTTTTAAATTGCATTTTAGGTTTTAGGGTACATGTGAAGGACATATAAGATTGTTGCATAAGTACACACATGGCAGTGTGGTCCTGCCTTCCTCCCCATCACCTATATCTGGCATTTCTCCCCATTTTATCTCTCCCCAACTCCCCACCCCCTGCTGTCCCTCCCCTAGTCCCCCCCACAGACCCTAGTGTGTGATGCTCCCCTCCCTGTGTCCATATATTCTAGTTGTCAAACACCTGCCTATCAGTGAGAACATGAGGTGTTTGATTTTCTGTTCTTGTGCCAGTTTGCTCAGAATGATGGTTTCTAGGTTCATCCATATATCTATAAAGGACATGAACTCATTGTTTTTCATGACTGCATAGTATTCCATGGTGTATGTGTGCCACATTTTCCCTGTCCATTCTATCATCGATGGGCATTTGGGTTGGTTCCAAGTCTTTGCTATCATCAACAGTGCTGCAATGAACATTCATGTGCATGTGTCCTTATAATAGAATGATTTATAATCCTTTGGATATATACCCAGTAATGGGATTGCTGGGTCAAATGGAATTTCTATTTCTAGGTCCTTGAGGAATTGCCACACTCTTCCTCAATGGTTGAACTAATTTACACTCCCACCAACAGTGTAAAAGTGTTCCTATTTCTCCACATCCTCTCCAGCATCTGTTTTCTCCAGATTTTTTCATGATCGCCATTCTAACTGGTGTGAGATGGTATCTCAGTGTAGTTTTGATTTGCATTTCTCTAATGACCAGTGATGATGAGCATTTTTTCATATGTTTGTTGGCTTCATGTATGTCTTCTTTTGTAAAGTGTCTGTTCATATCCTTCGCCCACTTTTGAATGGGCTTGTTTGTTTTTTCTTGTAAATCTGTTTTAGTTCTTTGTAGATTCTAGATATAGCCCTTTGTCAGATGGGTAAATTGCAAAAATTTTTTCCGATTCTGTTGGTTGCCAATTCACTCTAATGACTGTTTCTTTTGCTGTGCAGAATCTCTGGAGTTTTATTAGGTCCCATTTGTCTATTTTGGCTTTTGTTGCCAATGCTTTTGGTTTTTTAGTCATGAAGTCCTTGCCTATGACTACGTCTTGAATGGTTTTGCATAGATTTTCTTCTAGGGTTTTTTTGGTGTTAGATCTTATGTTTAAGTCTTTAATCCATCTGGTGTTAATTTTAGTGTAAGGTGTCAGGAAGGGTTCCAGTTTCTGCTTTCTGCATATGGCTAGCCAGTTTTCCCAACATCATTTATTAAACAGGGAATCCTTTCCCCATTGCTTGTTTTTGTGAGGTTTGTCAAACATCAGATGGTTGTAGATGTGTGGTGTTCCATCCAAGGCTTCTGTTCTGTTCTATTGGTCTATATCTCTCTTTTGGTACCAATACCATGCTGTTTTGATTACTGTAACCTTGTAGTATAGTTTGAAGTCAGGTAGTGTGATGCCTCCAGCTTTGTTCTTTTTGCTTAGAATTGACTTGGCTATGTGGTCTCTCTTTTGGTTCCATATGAAGTTTAAGGTGTTTTTTTCCAGTTCTGTGAGGAAGGTTGTTGGTAGTTGATGAGGATAGCATTGAATCTGTAAATTACTTTGGGCAGTATGGCCATTTTCACAATATTGATTCTTTCTAACCATGAGCATTGAATGTTTTTTCATCTGTTTGTATCCTCTCTTATTTCGTTGAGCAGTGGTTTATAGTTCTTCTTGAAGAGGTCCTTTAAATCATTTGTTGGTTGTATCCCTGGGTATTTTATTCTCTTTATTAACAATTGTGAATGGCAGTTCATTCTTGATTTGGCTGTCTTTAAGTCTATTATTGGTGTATAGGAATGCTTGTGATTTTCGCACATTGATTTAGTTTCCTGAGACTTTGCTGAAGTTGCTTATCAGTTTCAGGAGATTTGGGCTGAGACAATGGGATCTTCTAAATATACAACCATGTCGTCTACAAATAGAGACAATTTCACTTCCTCCTTTCCTATTTGAATACCCTTTATTTCTTTTTCTTGCCCCAGTGCTCTGGCTAGAAATTCCAATACTGTATTGAATAGGAGTGGTGAGAGAGGGCATCCTTGTCTAGTGTCAGATTTCAAAGGGAATGCTTCCAGTTTTTGCCCATTCAGTATGATATTAGCTGTTGGTTTGTCGTAAATAACTTTTATTATTTTGAGATATGTTCCATCAATACCTAGTTTATTGAGGATTTTTAGCATAAAGGCTGTTGAATTTTGTCAAAGGCCTTCTCTGTATCTATTGAGATAATCATGTGTTTTGTCTGTGGTTCCGTTTATGTGGTGAATTAAATTTATAGAATTGCGTATGTTGAACCAGCCTTGCATCCCCAGGGTGAAGCCTACTTGATCATGGTGGATAAGGTTTTTGATGTGCTGTTGCATTTGATTTGCCAGTATTTTATTGAAGATTTTTGCATCTGTGTTCATCATGGATATTGGCCTGAAGTTTTCTTTTTTAGTTTTGTCTCTGCCAGATTTTGGTATCAGGATGATATTGGTCTCATGATATAATTTCAGAAGGATTCCCTTTTTTTGTATTGTTTGAAATAGTTTCAGAAGGAATGGTACCAGCTCCTCTTTGTATGTGTGGTTGAATTCAGCGGTGAACCCATCTGCACCCGGATTTTTTTTGGTTGGTTGGCTATTAATTGCTGCCTTAACTTCAGACCCTGTTATTGGTCTATTCAGGGTTTCAACTTTGGAAAGGTGCAAGTGTCCAGGAATTTATCCATTTCTTCCAGATTTACTGATATATATGCATTGAGTTGTTTGTAGTAATCTTTGATGTTGGTATGTATTTCTGTGGAATTGGTGGTGATGTTCCCTTTTTTGTTTTTTTATTGTATCTATTCAGTTCTTCTCTCTTTTCTTTTTTATTAGTCTGGCTAGCAGTCTGTCTATTTTGTTGGTCTTCTCAAAAAACCAGCTCCTGGATACACTGATTATTTTATGTTTCTATCTCTTTCAGTTGTGCTCTGATCTTAGTTATTTCTTGTCTTCTGCTAGCTTTTGAGTTTTTTTCATCTTGCTCCTCTAGCTCTTTCAATTTTGATAATAGGGTGTCGATTTTAGATCTTTCCTTGCTTCTCATGTGGGAATTTATTGCTATTTATTTTCCTCTAGACACTGCTTTAAATGTGTCCCAGAGATTCTGGTATGTTGTGTCTTCGTTTTCATTGATTTGAAGAACATATTTATTTCTGCCTTCATTTCATTGTTTATCCAGTCAACATTCAAGAGTCAGTTGCTCAGTTTCCAGGAAGCTGTGTGGTTCTGAGTTAGTTTCTGAATTCTGAGTTCTAACTTGATTGCACTGTGGTTTGAGAGACTGTTTGTTATTATTTCCATTCTTTTGCATTTGCTGAGGAATGATTTACTTCCAATTATGTGGTCAATTTTAGAGTAGGTGTGATGTGGTGCTGAGAAGAATGTATATTCTGTAGATTTGGGGTGGGGAGTACTGTAAATATCTATTAGGTTTGCTTGGTACAGGTCTGAGTTCAAGTCCTGGATATCCTTGTTAATTTCCTGTCTCATTTATCTGTCTAATATTGACAGTGGAGTGTTAAAGTCTCCCACTATTATTGTGTGGGAGTCTAAGTCTCTTTATAAGTCATTAAGAACTTGCCTTATGTATCTGGGTGCTCCTGTGTTGGGTGCATATATATTTAGGATCATTAGCTCTTCTTGTTGCATTGATCCTTTTACCATTATGTAATGTCATTCTTTATCTTTTTTGATATTTGTTGGTTTAAAGTCTATTTTGTTAGAGACTAGGATTGCAACTCCTGCTTATTTTTGCTCTCTATTTGTTTGGTAAATCTTCCTCCATCCCTTTATTTTGAGCCTTTGTGTATCCTTGCATTTGAGATGGGTTTCCTGGATACAGCACATCGATGGGTTTTGGCTTTTTATCCAATTTGCCAGTCTGTGTCTTTTGATTGGGACATTTAACTCATTTACATTTAGGGTTAATATTGTTATGTGTGAATTTGATCCTGCCATTTTGATGCTAGCTGGCTGTTTTGCCCATTAGTTGATGCAGTTTCTTCATTGTGTTGATCCTCTTTACCACTTGGTATGTTTTTGGAGTGGCTGGTACTGATTGTTCCTTTCTATGTTTAGTGCTTCTTTCAGGAGCTCTTGTAAAGCAGACCTGGTGTTGATGAAATCTCTGACACTCAATTATTTCAATATATTAAACATTTTAAAAAATTTTCCATTTTTGAAAATCATTTGAGGGAGGAGTATCCAAGATGGCCAAATAGGAACAGCTGTGGATTGCAGTTCCCAGTGAAAACACAGAGGGTGAGTGATCACCACATTTTGAGATGAATTTTTACTGCCCACAGACCAGGGGATTCCCGGCCAGAAAAGTTCCGTGAGTCTCCAGCAGGGCCATATCAGCGAGTGCAGCAGGTCTCTGCACAAAAACTCACACAAATCTGGGCACCATTTCAATTGGCGACTGGAATGTCTGGGAGACAGAGTCACCTGTTCAACTGAAAAAAGGGGGCTGAAACAGGGAACCAGGTGATCTTGCTCGGCTGGTCCCACCCCCACAAAAATCAGCATTCTGAAATGCTCTGAACTGAGAGTTTCACAGCAAGCACAGCTGGACCCGGGACGGTCCAGCTTTGTGGGGATAAGGGCGTCCACCATTACCAAGGCAGTCCGCCATTACCAACGCAGTCTGCCATTACAGAGATAGTCTGCCATTACTGGGGCAGTTCTAACTGTACTCTGATAAACAAAACTGCAAGGAAGTTTACACAGTAGCTAGGCAGAGCCCACGGCAGCTCAGCAATGCCTCTGCTGGCAGACTGTGACTAGGTTACCTCCTTGCTCGGCAGGGCATCTCTGAAAAAAGGCAGCAGAATGACAGGAACTTATAAATAAATCCCCATCTTCCCAGGATAGAGCACCTGGGAAAAAAAGGTGGTTATGAGTTCCACTGCAGCAGACTTCAGTGTACCTACCCAGCAGCGCTGAAAAGAACAATGGAGCTTACAGCTCAACACTTCAGCTCCTAAAAGGGACAGACCTTAAAAGAGATTACTAGAAATATATGATAAGCAATCAGTTTAAGTTGAGGTAAAAATTTAGTTTCAGAGAAAGATTACTCTGAAAACAACTCTGTAGAGAGAGATTTTCTTGCTTGTTGGTGTCAAGTATTGTGTGTATCCAGTTCAGATAAATCATTTCAAAGGTTTGATTATATTGCGTATGTTGGTCTGTATTTCATAGCTGTTACATATCTTAGAAATTTTACTTTTAGTACCTTATTCTGAATGTACAGCTTTGATTTGAGCTTGAATATTCTCAGGATTTGCAATTATAATTTTATGTTTTTCTGATTGAAATAAACACTCAAAATCAGGATTTAAAAATTATATTATTGTAAATGTTAAAATTTTTCTTAAACTTGCTCATTTAAATTTGCTTATTAAATTTAATCTGTTCACACTTAAATTTCAAATTTAGCATCAGATTATATAAAATATTTTGGCATTTATGTATGCACTAGAAAGTTTTAGAATTTGAAACCTATTGATTCTGCTATTTGTTATATTTAGTAACATGATGAAGCCCCCATATGGAGTGAGTATTTTTACTATTTATTCCATGATGTGGAGGTGTATGTTCCACTGCTAATGACCCTTGGGAATATTACCAAACTTGGAATTACCTATCACTGTGCACTGTAATCTTAATTGATAATTTAAAGCTATGCTATCATTATTATATGTCTGAAGAGTAGGAACTGTTATATAGGTCAAGAACCCAATAAGTTATTTATGTCTGTAGCCTATCCTCTTCCTTGACTTTGGACATATGCATACCTGTCTATCTGATGTCTCAACTTGAATTTCTAATTGGTATTTCTAATTTAATGCATCCAAAACCAATCAGTTCTTATAACTTCTTCATTTGCTTTAATTCCAGAAAAACAGCGTGTAAGTATTAAAAAATGCAGCTCAAGTGATGGATTAGGCCGATACAGGTTTGGAAGGAAGTAAACTTTAAGCTTGTTCTTAAAGTTAATAAAGTGATTGATAGTGATGAAGAAAAATGGAATCACTTGTTAACGTTCCAGGACAGCTTTTTTATTCTCTTTCATTGTCTGTTTCTGTTTCTGTCACAACTCTCTGAATTTTCCTTGAAGCTTAAATTATACAAACTATTTTCAGGATAAAGCTGAATTTTAGCACAATTATAAAATATCTATTGTGCTTTTAGCATTCTTGGAAGATACACATCAATGTAAATTTGTTTTGCTAAAACAACTTTTTGCTAGAAGCTATCAACTCCTTCTAAGCTTTATCATAAAGGTATCCCTTTCCTCTTTAGCACTGTATTATTGGATCATTATTACAAAATTACATGTCACTTGTTTAGGCCAGTGTTTCTTAACTCTTAAAAACTTCTTAGAATCATCTAGAGAGCTTTTCAAAATGCCAGTGCATGGCATCTCCTAGATGATATCCTGGAGTATGTTTTCCAACTCGATTCCATTCTTTCTGTCTCTTTCAGGTACCCCAATTATTCATAGGTTTGTTTTTTTTACATTATCCTAAATTTCTTGGAGGTTTTTTTTTTTTTTTTTTTTTTTTGAGATGGATTCTTGCACTGTCACCCAGGCTGGAGTGCAGTGATGCGATCTTGGCTCACTGCAATCTCTGCCTCCTCGGTTCAAGCAATTCTTCTGCCTCAGCCTCCTGAGTAGGTGGGAGTACAGGAGTGCACCACCACGCCCAGCTAATTTTTTTGTATTTTTAGTAGAGACAGGATTTCACCATGTTGGCCAGGATGGTCTAGATCTTCTGACCTTGTGATCTGCCTACTTCGGCTTCCCAAAGTGCTGGGATTACAGGCATGAGCCACTGCTCCCAGCCCTTTCTTGGAGGTTTTGTTCATTCCTTTTTAGTGTTTTCTCTCTATTCTTGTTTGCCTGTCTTCTTTCAGAAAGGTAGCCTTAAAGCCTTGAGATTCTTTCCTCTACTTGGTCTGTTCTATTATTGATACTTGTGAGTGCATCGTGAAGTTTTTGTGTTGCATTTCAACTCCATCAGGTTGGTTATGTTTCTCTGTTAACTGGCTATTGTGGCTATCTACTCCTGTATTGTTTTATCTGGATTCTTAGTGTCTTTGCGTCGGGTTACAACATGCTCCTTTGACTCAGCCAAGTTCATTATTACCCACCTTTGGAAGCCTGCTTCTTTCAATTCAGCCATCTCCTCATCCCAGTTTTGTGCCCTTGCTGGAGAGGCATTGTGATCATTTTAAGGTGAAGAGGCACTGTAGCTTTTTGAGTTTTCAGTGTTTTTGTGTTGATTGTTTCTCATCTTTGCGGGCTTATCTACCTTCGATTTTTGAGATTGGTGATCTTTGAATGGGTTTTTTATGGGGTGGTTTTCATTGTTGTTTTTTCTTTATGTTTATTTTTCTTCTGACAGACCCCTCTTCTGTAGGGCTGCTGTGGGTTTTGGGGGGTCCACTCTAGACCTTAGTACCTGGGTCCCTTCCACACCTGGAGGTATGACCAGAGGAGGCTGCAGCACGGTAAAGATGGCAGCCTGCTCGTTCCTCAGGGAGCTTTGTCCCAGAAGGGTACCAACCTGATGCTGGCTCAAACATTCCTGTGGGAGGCGACTGGAGACTCTTGTTGGAGGTCACCCAGTCAGAAAGAACAGGATTAGGGACCTGCGTAGAAAAGCAGCCTAACTGCCTCTTGGTGGTGCCAGTGTGCTGTGCTGGTGAACCCTTCTCGTGCAGACCATCCAGACTTTCCAGAGTTAGCAGATAGGAAAAGCTATGTCTGCTAAACCCACGAAGATCTTTGCCACTTCTCCCCACCAAGGCTCCTTCCCAGGGAGATCAGAGTTCTGTCCAATGAAACTCTTGCTAGAGTTTCTTTAATTCCCCCAGGAGGGCCTTGCCTGGTGAGGAGGGATGTATTGGGGTCCCACTTAAAGAAGCAGCCTGGCCACAATTTGCCACAGCAGCTGTGCTGTGCTGTTGGGTATTCCTCCCAATCTGGACCACTTCCAGGAGCTGCAGGCCAGGATGGCTGACTCCAGCTGCAGAGATGGCAGTTGCCATGGTCCCCTGGGAACTTACTGTTTCAAGCAGTATCCAACCTGTCGACACTGGGCCTCTGGAGTTCCTAGTCAGTGGATCTTAACTTGTGAGGTGTTTTGCGAGTGGGCCCTGCTGAATTACCCTGCTTGGCTCCCTGGCTTCAGCCTCCTTTCTACGGGAATGAATGGATCATCTGCCTTAATGAAATTTCCAGGCTTGGAGTATGCAAAAACTCCTGTATCTCTGTGTGTGCCCAATCAGCCGCTGAGAGTTTGCACAGCGCTGTGTTTTGAGCCAAGGCCCTGGTGGGCTGGGCTTGAGGGGATCTTATTTGTGGGTTGCAAAGATCTGTCGGAAAAGCCTGGTTTCCCAGGGAGAGTCGCACAGTCACACACCCCCTTTCTTGCTTGGGCCTGGGAGCTGACCTTGCTCCATGCGGCTTCCGCTTCCAGGTGGCCTATTGCCTAACTCTGCTTTTCCTCACTCTTCGTGGGTCACACGGATTGCCTAGTAAATACCAAGCAAGAACCTGGATACCTCAGTTGAAGATGTGGAATTCCCTTTCTATATTTTTCTTCTCTGTGAGAGCGCAATTCGCAGCTGCTTCTAATTGGTCATCATTGCCTGCCCCCTAATTTTTATTTTTTCCAATAATTTGTAATTGCACCACCAAGAGGCAGGTAGACTGCTTCTTTAAGCAGGTCCCTAATCCCGTTCTTCCTGACTGGATGACCTCCAACAAGGGTCTCCAGAGGCCTCCTATAGGAATGTTTGAGCCTGCATCAGGTTGGTACCCTTCTGGGACAAAGCTCCCTGAGGAAGGAGATCATACTTTTGTATGAGACCTCCTTTAAATTTCTTGTCAGATAATTCTAGCATTTGTTTCATCTTGGTGTTGTCATCTATTGATTGTCTTTTCTCATTTTAGTTGAGATTTTTTTCTTTTTCTTGTTATGATGAATAATTTTGAAATGAATTCTGTACATTCTCAGTATTGTGTTATGATATTATGGTTTCTATTTACATTTTCTGTTTTAGTAGAAAGATTATTTGGGCTTAAAGCATGTATCTTGGACCACTTTTGTGGGCTGTGGTTCAAATATCAATTTAGTACTTAAAAACTTCACAGTCCTTTTCTGTTCTGTTTATATGGTACCCAGTGGCGTTTTTGAAACTTGGACAATATTCCACACGATAATTTAATTTCCAGAGCTTTTGCTTTATTGATTTTAGTTCCACCTATGAGTTATTTGGGCATATACACAGGATTTCATACACAGATTTGAACATTTCTTTTCTTCACCCCCCTCCTTTCTGTATCTACCTCTTCCTGACTATTATCTAGCTGGGAAGAGGTAAGGTGCTGCCTTTTGCTATTATTTGCTTAGTACAGGGTGAGTTAGATGACATGGCTCTGCCCAAGAGTTTCTGCACCACCTGGTGGTGAGTGGGAGGAATGTTACCTTGTTAGTACAGTACATAGAGAGTCAAAAGGACTCTGCACTACAATCTCTACAAAACTTGTTGGGGAAGGGGCAGGGTGAAGTTCTTTTGTAGTATTTCTGTGGAGCAGAAAGGGTAGAATCACAAGTTTTTCTGCAAGGACTTTTTTTTCTGTCTCTTTGGCTAGACAGGACAGGCTATTCTTGAAGTTTCCTTCATCCTCCATTAGTTGGCATTTCTAGGATATGGGCTACTCTTGTGACCAGGCTGGGAAGCTTATGAGGAAAAAATAATGACCCACAGAACTACTGTAAGGTCTTCTTTTGAGTTCAGATATTCCTACCAGTCTATTTTCTCCACATTTCAGAGTCTACTGATAGCTGTATTTTATCCAGGATTATAGTTGTAATTAGCAAAAGAATTAGGGTGGAATGCACTTACTCCATTTTGTCTGGAACTGAAAGCCAAACTGAACTAAAGTTTCTGCATTTCTCAGATAGCTTCTCTATTCATTCTGGCCAAGGTTTTAGATGGATTTAGTGGAAGATAGATTTTGCGTACTCTTTCTTAACCAGAACTAAAACTCCTGTTTTTTGTTTTGTTTTTTTCAATGCTAAACCACAAGTATCTTTTAAAAAATGTTTATTTTCCAACTGGTTGTTACATTGTTTAGAAATGGATTACTACATATTCACTTTATATCCAGTGATCTTGACAAATCTACTTAATAACTTTAACATTTTATATGTAGCTTACTTCAGAATGTTTACATAAAAAGTCATATTATCTATTGAAAGTGACTTTACAAATCCTGTGATGATGATGATTATTATTGTCATGTTTTAGGGTACTGGCATTGGTATCAGTAGGCTACTGTACAAGTGAGTAGCCTTAGTTTGTTTCTGGGGGAAAGTTTTAATAATTCACTATATTGTAAAATATTCTCAGTAATTTAAAAACATTATTTACCATTTAAAGAAGTCTGCTTCTATTTCTAGTTTATCAAAGATTATATTAGGAATATATATTAAATTAATTATTTTCACCTCTATTTGTGTTACTCATATTTATTCTCTTATCTAGTAAATTATATTGATTATTTTTTGAATGCAAATTAATTTTGGCATGTGTTGAATAAAACGTAGCTGTTTTTGATGTAGTATCCTTTAATATGTCACAGCACTATTTACTAATATTTTATTTAGGACTTTTGTTTCTCTGTTTGTGGGATACATTGGTCTGTAATTTTCTTTTTAGTAATTTTATTGTTAGGCTTTGATGTCATGATTATGGTCACAACATAAAGTTGGTAAGTGTTGCCTGTTTTTCTATTTTCTGGAAGAATTTGTGTGAGATTATTGAATTTACTCATGTAACTATCTGAGGCTAGATTTTTTATGTAAGATAGTTTTTAATAACATTAAATTACTTTCGTAGATTTAGAAATTATTTTTCAATTTTTTCTTCTGCCAATTTTTTTGATTTTATCTAAATTTTCAAATGTATTTGCATGAAGTTGTTCATAATATGCTTTTATTATTTTTAATGTTTTTAGGATGTATAATTATCAACTTCTTTTTAAAATTCCTTATGTTGGTAGCTTATGCTTTTTTACTCTTTTTTCTTGGTCAGTCTTGCTACATCACTTTATTGGTCTTTTAAAATGACCATCTTGTGGTTTTATTTTTGATTCTATATTTATTTTACTCATTGTCTATTATTTTTCTACTTTGTTTATCTACTTTATTTAATTTGGTGTTCTTTTTCTAGATTCCTGATTGTATGCTTAGATATTTGATTTTTGGCCATTTTTTAATTTTAATTTTTTCCAGCTATATTGAAGTATAATTGACAAAAAATTGTATATATTCAAGTGTGTACAATGTGATGTTTTGAGATACACACATATATGCACATATATTATGGAATATTTGCCACAGTTAATCAAATTAATGTATCTATTATCTCATATAGTTTTCTTTTTGTGTATATGTAGTTAGAAAAATTGAGAGCTATTCTCTTGGCAAATTTCAAGTATACAATACACTATTGTGACTACAGCCACTATGCTGTGCATTAAGTGTCCAGAATGTATTTATTTTATAACTTTGAGTTTTTAACCTTTGACCAATATCTTATTTTTTCTGATATCCTGACTCCTGGTAACTATCTTTCTACTCTGTTTCTATGAGTTTGATATTTTTTTAGAATATGTATAACTGAGATCATGCAGAATTTTTCTTTTTAAAGGCTAAATAATATTCATTTATGTAAATATATGTATCACATTTTTTTTATCTGTTCATCCATTGATGGCCATTTAGGTTGATTTCATATCTTGGCTGTTGTGAATAATGCTGCAATAAACATGGAAGTACAGATATCTTTTCAACATACTGATTTTATTTCCTTTGGATGTATAGCCAAAAGTGCAATTGTGGGATCATATAGTAGTTCCACTTTAATATTTTGAGGAGCCTCTATACTGTTTTTCATAATGGCTGTACCAATTTGCATACCCACCAAAACATGTAAGAGCTTTCTTTTCTACGCATCCTTAGCTACACCAGTTACCTTTGAGTTTCTTGATAATAATCCTTCTTACAGATGTGAAGTGATATTTCTTTGTGGTTTTGATTTTCATCTTCCTGATGATTAATGATGCTGAGTGTTAGCTCATATACCTGTTGGCCAAACAAGTGTCTTCTTTAGAAAAATGTCTTATGCAAGTACTTTGCCAACTCTTAGTTTTTCTTTTCATTGAGTTTATGGTTCTTTGTATGTTTTGAAGATTAACTCTTATCAGATATGTAGTTTGCAAATATCTTCTTTTATTCTGTAGGTTGCCTTTTTGTCTTGTTGGTTGTCTCCTTTGCAGTGCAGAAGTTTTTAAGCTTTAAGTAGTACCACTTGTTTATTTTTGCTTTTGTTGCCTGTGCTTATGGTCTCAGATCCACAAAATTATTTCCAAGACCAGTGTTATAGAGCTCTCCCCCTATGTTTTCTTCTAGAAATTTTATGGTTTCAGGTCTTACATTTAAGTCTTTAATTGATTTTGGGTTGATTTTTGTGTATGGTGTTAAGGATCTAATTTTATTTTGCTTTTGGATATTCACGTTTCCCAAGACCATTTATTGAAGAGAATATAGTTTTTATATCATGTAGTTTTGGTGATTTTGTTGAAGATTTGTTGATAGTTTGTGTGTTGGTTTATTTCTAGGCTTTCTATTTTGTTCCGTTTCTCTATCTGCTATGTCAGTACCATACTATTTGATTATTATAGCTTTTTAATATATTTGAAGTAAGGATCCATATGCCTGCAACTTTGTCCTTCTTGCTTAAGTGTGCTTTAGCTATTTGGAGTCTTTTGTGCTTCCATATGAATTTTAAGACTTTTTTTTTATTTCTGTGAAAAATGCCATTTAAATTTTGATAGGGATTGCACTGAATCTGTATATTGCTTTTGGTAGTGTTTTGATAGTATTAATTCTTTAAATCCATGAATGTAGGATATCTTTTCATTTCTTTGTATCTTCTTCAATTTCTTTTATCAGTATTTTATAGTTTTCAGTGTACAGATCTTTCACTTTCTTGGTTGAATTTATTTCTAAATAAAATTTTGATAATATAAGAAATGAGATTATTTTCATAATGTCTTTAACAAATAGTTTGTTGTTAGTGGCTGCAAATGATTTTTGCATGTAAATTTTGTATTCTGCAACATTACTGAATTCATTTATTAGTTCTAACTTTTTTGGGGAGCAGTAGTCTTTAGAGCTTTCTATATATAAAAACATGTCATCCTCAAACAGAAACAATTTTGCTGTTTCTTTTCTGAGTTGGATGCCTTTTATTTTTATTTTTCTTGCCCGGTTGTTTTGGCTAGAACTTCTAGTACTAGACTGAAGTGGCAAAGTTGGCATCTTTGTCTTGCTCCTGATCTTAAGGGAAAAGCTTTGAGCTTTTCGCCATTGAGTATGATGCTAGTCAGGGGCTTGTCATACATGGCCTTTATTTTTATTTTGAGGTACATTCTGTAGTTATGAGGTATATTAGTATAAATATGTCAGTCATCCTAAATCTGTTAATTCGGTTATTCAAGCCTTCCATATACTTACGTAGGTTTTGTTTGTTTACTCTATATGTTACCAGGACAATTGCATTAAAATCTTGAACTTGAAATGTGGATTTTGTTTTTCTTTGAATGATGTGTGATTTGCAGAGTCAAAAAAAAAAAAAATAAGAAAGTTTAAAGAAGGTTATTTTCATCTCTTATTAAAAAAAACAACTCTTATTTTCAGTTTCAGGATACATATGAAAGTTTGTTACATAGGTAAACTTGTGCCATGGGAGTTCATTGTAAAGATTATTTCATTACCCATCCATTAAGCCCAGTACCCAACAGCTATCTTTTCTTTTTCTGCTCCTCTCCCTCCTTCCACCCTCCACCCACAAGTAGACCCCAGTATCTGCTGTTATCTTCTTTTGTGTTCAAAAGTTCTCATCATTTAGCTCCCACTTATAAGTGAGAACATGTGGTATCTGATTTTCTGTTTCTGCGTTAGTTTGCTAAGAATAATGTTTCCATGTTAGTTTGTTAAGATCTATCCATGTTTCTAGATCTATCCATGTTCTTTCTTATGGCAGCATGGTATTCCATAGTGCATGTACACCACATTTTCTTTATCCAATCTTCATTAATGGTCATTGAGGTTGATTTGTTGTCTTTGGTATTATGGATAGTGCTACAGTGAACATGCATGTGCGTGTGTCTTTATGGTAGAATGATTTCTATTCCTCTGGGAATATACCCAGTAATGAGATTGCTGGGCTGAATGGTAGTTCTGCTTTTAGCTCTTTGAGGAATTGCCATACTCCTTTCCACATGGTTGATCTAATCTGCTTTTTCACTGACAGTGTATTAGCATTTCTTTCTCTGCAACCTTGTCAGCATCCGTTATTTTTTGACTTTTTAACAATAGCTATTTTGACATGCGAAACACTATTTCATTGTGGTTTTGATTTGCATGTCTATAATTAGTGATATTCAGCCTTTTTTTCTCCCTAAATGCTTGTTCGCTGCATGCATGTTTTCTTTTGAAAAGTATCTGTTCATGTCCTTTGCTGACTTTCAAATGGAGTTGTTTGTTTTTCTCGTAAATTTGTTTAAGTTTCCTATAGATGCTGGATATTAGACTTTTGTCAGATGCATAGTTTAGAAAAATTTCCTCCTATTCTGTAGGTTGTCTGTTCACTATGTTGATAGTTTCCTTTGCTTTTGTTGCGACTGCTTTCGGTATCTTTGTCATGAAATATTTGCCCATTCCTTTGTCCAGAATGATACAGCCTAGGCTGTCTTCAAGGATTTTTATAATTTGGGTTTTACATTTAAATCTTTAATCTATCTTGAGTTGATTTTTGTGTATGGTATAAGAAAGGGGTCCAGCTTCAATTTTCTGCATATACCTAGCCAGTTATTCTAGCACCATTTATTGAATAGGGATTATTTTCCCCAATTGCATCTTTTTGTCACATTTGCTAAAGATCAGGTGGTTGTAGATATGCAGACTTATTTCTGGGCGCTCTATTCTGTTCCATTGGTTTATGTGCCTGTTTTTGTACTAGTATCATGCTGTTTTGGTTACTGTAGCCTTCTGGTATAGTTTGGAGTCAGGTAACGTGATGCTTCCAGCTTTGTTCTTTTTGTTTAGGATTGCCTTGTCTATTTGGGTTCTTTTTTGGTTTCACATAACTTTTAAAATTGTTTTTCTAGTTCAGTGAAGAAAGTCATTGGTAGTTTGATAGGAATAGCATTAAATCTGTAAATTGCTTTGGGCAGTATGGCCATTTTAATGATATTGATTCTTCCTATCCATGAGCATGGGATGCTTTTTCATTTGTTTGTGTCTTCTCTGATTTATTTGAGCAGTGTTTTGTAATTCTCATTGTAGAGATCTTTCACCTCCCTGGTTAGCTGTATTCCTCAGTATTTTATTCTTTTCGTGGCAATTGTGAATGAGATTACCTTTTTGATTTTGCTCTCAGTTTGCCTATTGTTGGTGTATAGGAAAAGTAGTGATTTTTGTATATTGATTTCATATCCTGAAAGTTTGCGTAGTTGTTTATTGACGAAGAAACTTTTGGGCTGAGACTATGGGGTTTTCTAGATACAGAATCATGTAATTTGCAAACAGAGAGATTATATTAAACAAGGGCTAAGTGATGGTTACTGAGGGTCCTGTGAAGTGTTTTCTTGTATAGAAAAATTCTAGATATTGATATTTTTATTTATTTTAAGCATTCAAATAACATACCTTTGATATTTATACAAAGAACATTCACACAGAGTTTATGATTAAATATTCAAATGTTGGAAAAGAAAAATCTAGAAGTTCAAGTTTTAAAATGAAATAAAGGATTTTTTTTTTTTTGAGATGGAGTTTTACTCTTGTTGCCCAGGCTGGAGTGCAATGGTATGATCCCAGCTCACTGCAACCTCTACTTCCCAGGTTCAAGCAATTTTCCTACTTCAGCCTCCCCTTACAGCCATATGCCACCACATCCAGCTAATTTTTTGTATTTTTAGTAGAAACAGGGTTTCACCGTGTTGGCCAGGCTGGTCTCAAACTCCTGATCTCAAGTGATCTGCCTGTCTCGGCCTCCCAAAGTGCTGGGATTACAGGCATGAGCCACTGTGCCTGGCTGAAGTGAAGGATTTTTAAGAGTTTCTTATTTTCCTTACTTCAAACAATTCTGTAATTGGACAACTTATTGGTAATTAAGGTTTTTTTTAAATTTAGAAGAATAATATATGATAATTGAAGAAATTTTTGAAGATAGACAAACATCAAGGATACAAAAGCAGACACATTCTAATGGAACAATAGAAAACCCAGTAAGAAGTCTGCATACCTACAACTCTCTGATCTTTGACAAAGCTTACAAAATCAAGCAATGGAGAAAGCACTCACTATTCAATAAATGCTGCTGAGATAACTGGCTAGCCATATGCAGAAGATTGAAGCTGGACTTCTTCCTTATACCATATACAAAAGTCAACTCAAGATGGATTAAAAACTTAAATGTAAAACCCAAAACTATAAAAACCCTTGAAAACAACCTAGACAATATTATTCTGGACATAGGAACAGGCAAAGATTTCATAACAAAGATACTGAAAGCAATCACAACAAAAGCAAAAATTGACAAGTGGAATCTGGTTATATTTAAGAGCTTCTACATGGCAAAGGACATTATCAGCAGAGTGAACAGACATCCTACAGAATGGGAGGAAATTTTTGCATCTGACAACGGTCTAGTATCCAGCATCTATAAGAAACTTAAACAAATTTAACAGAAAAGTAAAACCCTATCAAAAAGTGGACAAAGGATATGAACAGAAACTTTTCAAAAGAAGACATACATGCGGCTAACAATCATATGAAACAAAGCTCAATATCAGTGATCATTAGAGAAATGTAAATTGAAACAACAGTGACATACCATATCACACCAGTCAGAATGGCTGTTATTAAAAAGTCAAAAAATAACAGATGCCGACAAGGTTGCAGAGAGAAAAGAATGATAATATACTATTAGTGGGAGTGTAAATTAGTTTAAGTATTGTAGAGGACAGGGTGGTGATTTTTCAAAGACCTGAAAATAGAAACACCATTTAACTCAGCAATCCCATTACTGGGTATATACCCAAAGGAGTATAAATCATTCTATTATAAAGACACATGTATGCGTATGTTCATTGCAGCACTATTCACAATAGCAAAGACATGGAATCACCATGAATGTCCATCAGTGATAAACTGGATTAAAAAATGGAGTAAGTATGTACCATGGAATACTATGCAATTATTAAAAAAATGAGATCATGTTCTTTGTAGGAACATCGGTGAAGCTGGAGCCCATTATTCTTAGCAAACTAATGCAGGAACAGAAAACCAAATACTGCATATTTTCACTCATAAGTCGGAGCTAAATGATGAGAACACATGGACACATAGAGGTGAACAACACTCACTGGGTCTTATTGAAAGGTGGAGGGTGGGAGGAGGGAGAGAATCAGGAATAATAACTAATGGATACCAGACTTAACCCCTGGATGATGAAATAATTTGTGCAGCAAACCCCCATGATACAGCTTTACCTGTATAACAATTCTGGACATATACCCAGAACTTAAAATAAAAGTTAAAAAAAGAAAAACAGAAGGAAAAAGATAAGTTTATATAGTCCTACCATCTAATAGTGGCAACTGTTAATGTTTTAGCGAATTTTTCTTTCATTGTAATAATGTGAAAATATCTTTTTTTGTAGTTTGTTTTCTTCAATTAAGCATATAACATAAACATTTTATGCTGTAAACCATTTTCACTGACATTATTTAGTTTTTATAAAATACAGAAATTCTTTATTTGATGTGAGATTTGCATTCATAAAGATGTCCTATAATTCAACTCTCAATGAAATTTATTATTTTTATGTAGGAATAAATATATAGTGATGAAAGTATTTAAATTTAGAAACCGTTCATTATAATTTAAGATTAGTAACAGATATTTTTAGCCATAGCCCCCACAGGTTTATTTTTTTTTTTAATTTCCTATCATCCTTACAGAGTTATATAATGGTTTTTGCAAATTAAACATCTGCAGCAACTGTCCTTGTTTACTTTTGACACTGTTTACTTGGGATTTTTTTCCTTGTTTTCTATTTGTGTTCTAAATTATATAGGCATCTTTAAGGGATAGTTGACATGTTTGCTTCAGTTTGTACGTAATAGGTTTCATTTATTCTAGACACAAAATTTTATATTAATTCTATGTTTCTTAATTTGGCTTAATTATGATGATTACTGTAATTCTGTCTCTTTTGCCACAGTGATTGGTTCAAGTGGGAATAGGAGCTATGTTGGCCCAGAGAATAACCCAAGATTGTATTGCATGTTTGGAGAAAAAGCTTTATCTTTTTCTGAATTGTGTAACATATGGCTATAATGGCTGCAGCCATTATACTATCATAAGTAAAGCCTGCCTGCAGGAGATGACACTTGGAAGAGAATTGCACTTAGAGACTCAGAGAAAAATGGAATTGAAATACTTTTAAAGTCACACCTGAAGCCTCTTTCCTTTCTTCTAAAGCAGGGATGTTTAACCTTGTGTTCACATTTGATGTTATCTCGGAACATGTGAAATTACATTTTAAAGTACCCAAGACCACTTAAATCATTTCTGGAGAGGTTTATAAAATAATACTCTGGCCTATATCCCATGAGCATTTCTTATAGATGCTGGATATTAGACCTTTGACAGATGCATAATTTGCAAAAATTGCCTCCCATTCTGTAGGATGTCTGGTCATTCTGTTGATAGTTTCCTTTGCCATGCAGAAGCTCTTAAATATAACTAGATCCCAGTTGTCAATTTCTGCTTTTGTTGTGATTGCTTTCAGTATCTTTGTTATGAAATCTTTGCCTGTTCCTATGTCCAGAATAGTATTGTCTAGATTGTCTTCAAGCGTGATTCCAGCAGACAAGATTGAGAAACATTACTCTAGGATTTTCAGTAATATGAGGTCATAACTTACTTCATTATTTAAGTCCATTTGTTTCTTTGTCTGTTTTATGCAACCAAAAGAAATCTCACTGGTAGACAAGGAAATGAGATTATGGCAAGTGTATACCTATGTAACCATTCTGCACAATCTGCATATGTACCCCAGAACTTAAAGTATAATAATAATTTTAAAAAATGTAGAAAAGAACATAATATTGAACAAAAAACCCTCAAGTACAAAGGATTACATAAACATGGTTTATTTATGTAAAATATGAAATCAAGCAAAAACAAAATCATTACAGAATTCTTATACCAGCACCTAAAATCTAGGTTTAGGATTTATTAATAATTCTAGTAGCTATTAAGTTCAATTTGTTACCAAAATTGGAAAAAAAAAGGGAATTGTGCAAACCATTGCTCTAAGTATATCTCAAGCCGTATTTCAGAAAGAAAAATTATGACTTTATAAAGTGACCCATTTCGTATTGGCTAATTAATGGAGCGTATACAGAATTGACATACATGATTCATGCTCTTTTCAGTTGCATAGTAGATACTTTGTCATAAATTTGACTATATCTCTTGAAAGACTATATAATCTCAGTCTTGATTTATAATTTTTTACTCTTTACATTATAGACAGAGATTGCATTTTTGTTTCCCTTGTCATGTTTTAGGTGTAGATTAGGCAGTTTAAAGGTAGTTTCTTAGTAACAAACCCTTCTTTTGCATTTTACTGACACAATGGAACATTTCTTTTATTATTATTATTACTGTGTCATTATTATCATACTTTATTGCAATTGCTTGACCCAATATCAGGAGTTAATTTTCTTCCTGGGTTATACCTTGAGCTCACAATTATTGTGGTTCTTGACATAAACACTGTATTCTTATGTTCTGTTTGAAATGTGTGATTTTTATTTAACATTTGGTCATATTTATTTAGAAACTTTAGAGAGTGGTTGAAAATCATAAAATTGACATTGCAAGTGACAGATCAAATATTCTTGCTACTTTCTGAATATTTTTTTCTTGGCATTGTCACTTCAATAATTTTTAAAACAAATTTAGAAATCCATTTCTTACTCTTTCTCTTAGCTGCTTTTGCTCACTAGCCTCAGGCTGAAAGTTATTATTGAGACCCCAGTTGCTAACCAGGATACCAGTACTGGGAAATTTTTGCAAGTTTCCTGAACTGACATAAATTTAGATCAAGGAAGATTTCAATTCAGACATGTAAACTAGTAGGCACAGTGACAACTGAAGATCATATTGAGCATTTGAATATGCTCAGTATTAAAATAAGTGGACAGCTGAAGACCATGGTTAAGACTTTGTGTAGAGCAGTTAATTGGGAATCCTGAGATAAATGAACTGAGGCGGGAAAAGTTGAACTCATCATAAAGGATCATAAGAAATGGGAGTCACTGAAAGGCAAAGTTACAGCCAAAGTAGACAGAAGGAATTTCTTATCTTAGAAAGGAAATTTTCTTCTATTTTTAAAACTAGGAGACAGAATCAGTTGACTTTGTTTGAATGGCGTATATTCAGAGTAGCTACAATGGGAAATTGTACTACATTGTATTTTTTCATAGATAAGTGTTATGAGGAAAATTGTAATATTTTAATGTAAGAATTTGCCACCTTAACTTTCACTTGATACAAGGTGATATATAAATAAATATTAAACAAAGTTATTTGTGATTCACATATATTACAGAAAAGGCATATGAAAAGTGAATTTCAAAAATGAATTAATATTTAGAACTGGATTTATTCTTACCACAAATCTAGAATATGGTTCATCTTTCATAGTTACATAGGCAAGACTTTTACAAATCTAGATTTCTGCAAAGTACCTTATACTTCTGTTTCCAAACACATAGACCTTTATACTCTGTATAATTGAATAGCTACTTTGTTGTTACTGGCAGAGAAAAAAAAACATATTTTGTTTTGTGTAGTTTTCCTCTCTTACATTCTGTTTTGTACTCCAATGACTTTTACCCTTTCAGATCTGATACTAGGGCCCATTATCTTTGGTTTCCAAATTTATAAATAATAGATTTTAGGGGACTCAGGCAAGTGACCGACATAGGTGTGCTAGAGATTGCCAACTGTCTTCCTGAACATCTATTCTTTCCCTTCTTATTGACAGAACCTCTGAATCCTTTGGTATATTAATAATGTACCATTTGTAGCTACTTGTAGTTGTAGACTAAGTTTTGGCTAATAAAAGATAATTTTAATTTACTTAGTAACTCTGAGCCTAGTTTTCTCTATAGTAAAATAGTCTTCTTTACATTTTACTGACAGCATTGAGTTTTTTGACTCTGAGAAATTTCTTCAAAATTGAGGAGGTCTTTCTTTTCAATTGTTTAGACAGCAAGGACAAGGGCCTTACCTAGGGACTGTTGGAAGAGCTTAGATCCATTGCAACTTCTAGGAGTGTTGTATCAGACCTGAATTGCCTACTCCTGGAATTATTTTAAATGAAAGAGAAATAAACTTATATTTTACTTAAGCCACTGTATTTTGTATTTCTATATTTAATGAAATCTATATTTTGATTACCAAATGTTTCAATGTGAGTCATGTTTTAGTCAAAGTGCTTCAGTTCAAAAATATCATTTTGATCCTTTCTTAGATCTTTTTTTTTGTGGTTCCAGAATAGTCCATTAAAGTTCTTTATATAATCCCACTCATCCTCCTACTCCCCGAAGAATTCTCTAACTTTCACCAACACTCTCCTTATAGTACTTAGGATACAGGCCATGCAGTACCCCTGCTACCTGGAACCTAATGAGGAACATAGTTAGGCTTCCTCCCTAACTGGAAGAAGCTAAGCAGGTGGTATCTGAATGTTATGGTCAAAGGAGAAGGGTAAGGCTGTGAATTTTCAGACATGAATAATTTGATCTTTCCACGGATATCTTTTTGATTTAATTCTCTGTTGAATACTCGTCTCTTTCTGTTATTGGTGGACCAGTTCTGGTTCTTGATTTTGTTGTACAAAAGAATTTGAGAGTGAGTCCAAAGCAGATGCAGGCAAAGAAGTTTATTGCAAAGTCAAAGTACACACTGAGAGAGCGGGTTGCTCAAAGAAGGTGACAACCCATAGTGCCTTAGAGAGATTCCCTTTATGGGAGCTGTACATACATATTCATAAAATACTGGTGAGGTCAAATATGCAAAGGCAGACCTGTGGCTGGTGTATGTGCTCAGCATCTACATGTTCTAACACACATCATAGATATCATTAGCATATGAAATCTCCACCTAGGGTTTTTTTTTTTTTTTTTTTAACTATTAAATGAGGAAAAGGTTACTACAAGCTAAACCTTGAGCTTAGCTGTGCATATGGGACCTAGGAGAAGTCTCTAGCTCCCACAACACAGGACTTTGTAGCTAATAGCTTATTTGGTCTTTGGTGCTGATTGACTGGAAATTAGGGAAGCTATAACATAAATAAGGGGTTTGTTCTCTTTCCTGGGCTGTATAGGATATTAGGAACTTTTAACCATCTGCCAATAGACTGGTATTCTGTAGGACTGCTTATCTTGCAAAAGAATTATGTGCTGACATAGGAGAGTGCAAGTGATGCAGAAGGAGTTTACAGGGCTTCACACAAGGGGACAAGTCAGTGTGGCTCCTGACTGTACTTACATGACCTCATTTTTTCATTTTCTCAAAAATAGTCGTATAAGGTAACTTGCTCATATTTTACACTGAGTAAATGAGCAAGTTGGAGCTTGAACTTGGATTTATCTGATTCTAAAACCCATGGTGATACCTCTATATTTTATTGCACAAAGATTATAATAGGGTGTGATAAGTACATTGCTAGAGAAAATTTTAGAGAAAAGTGGATACCTGAGTGGTAGTTATATAAATGATTTCTGGCAGTGAGGAGAACTGGAATGGGCTACAATGGGAATAGGAAGGTAGTTCAGGATGAGGAAACCTCTATCTGGAAATGTACCAGATAGCCAGCAATGGGGAATTGGCTGACCTAGTTAAAAAGATAGATATAATGCTTTCTGACTTTGTGGAGTTGAAGCATTTTTCTGGTTTTGTAATTAAATTTATTGTTCTTTCCATTCAAACTAAATACTGCTGTATTATAATTAAATTTATTCTTCCTTTAGACATGTAGGTAATTCCAATCCAGAAAATGCATCCTCTTCTTCAAAAAACAAGACTAGAAATGGAATGAATACAAATTTTTACATTATTTTTCCTTAAGATTTTTTTCTATTTATAGTAAGAAAATGAATAAGAGCAAGGTATATTTTTAGCTTTCAGATAAGCCTGAAAGGAATACCTAAGCAAATATAAAAAGACCCCAAAAAGCAGTGTTAATGATTTTCAAAAAAAAAAACAACATACTATTTATTTATTAATTATTCTTGCTATTTGGATGTCTTTTTTTTTTTTTTTTTTTAGTGACTTGCTTTGGTAAATAAACCTTTATTTCTTAAACATGTACTCAGGAGAATATATGAAAAGTGAGAGAGATATTACTGTTCCCAAAGTTCTCTCATAACCTTTATAGCAGTGAGAATTTGGCATGTGTTTTTAGCTTCTAGCAGCTGATTTTCTCACATTTTAAAAATAAAAGTCATTTTATTTATTTACTTATTTTTAAGAAAATTATGTTCTTATACAGATAAACTTTTAGTTATCACAAAGTGAGATTAAGTAATACATTGTCTTTTGACATTTAAGTAGGTTTTACTTATTAAAAGGTACTCTAGCAAAATAATGCAAGTGTATAATTTAGTATGTCTAATAGTTTTACAAGGCTGTTCTGTCTTCCCTAGAGTTTCACTTTTTGGAGACAACAATTTCTAGCACTTTTAGATTTCAATTCTCCTACCAATATATTTCTAAATAATATACCTACAATGCTAATTCTTAATTTTTTTCAAGAGTCAGTATTGCATATTGACTTATTTCTGTGACAAATGTGAATTTTCATTATTTTGTTTTTATACATTAATCTGTTTATATATTTTGTCCATGTGCCAATGTCTGTTTTTTTTTTTTTTTTTTTGAGACAGAGTCTTGCTGCGTCGCCAGGCGCCAGACTGGAGTGCAGTGGCGCGATCTCGGCTCACTGCAACCTCTGCCTCCTGGGTTCAAGCAATTCTCCTGCCTCAGCCTCCTGAGTAGCTGGGACTACAGGTGTGCGCCACCACGTCCAGCTATTTTTTTTGTATTTTTAGTAGAGACGGGGTTTCACCGTGTTGGCCAGGATGGTCTTGATCTCCTGACCTTGTGATCCGCCCGCCTCGACCTCCCAAAGTGCTGGGATTACAGGCATGAGCCACTGCGCCCAGCCGCCAATGTATGTTTTATACCTCATTATAAGTTTTTTCACTCTCAAAAATTGATGTGTAGTAGTTGTACATATTTTGGGGGCATATATGCTTTTTTGATATCTGTATACAATGTATAATGATAAAATTAAGGTGATTGGGATATTTGTTATCTCAGACATTCACCTTTCTTTGTTTTTGGAACATTATAAGTCTTTTTTAGCTGTTTTGAAATACATAATCAATTACTAACTATAATTCCTTGTTGTGGTATTATTAGACTTTATTCCTTCTGTCTAGCTACATTTTTGTACCCCTTTACCAACTTCTCTTTACTCCCTTGCTCTTTTCCTTATCAGCCCCTGGTAACCACCATTCTACTCTGTGTGTCTATGAGATCCATGTTTTTAGCTTCTGCATTTAATGGAGAACATGTGATGTTTGTCTTTCTTTGCCTAGGCTTATTTTGCTTAACACAGTGACCTCCAATTCCATCCATGTTGCTGTATTCTTTTCATGGCTGAATAATATTCCAAATGTGGTATATATAGCACATTTTCTTCCTTTATTCAGTCATTGATGGGCACTTAGGTTGATTTCCTATCTTGGCTATTGTGAATAGCGCTGCAATAATGAACATGAGAGTGTGGATATCTCTTCGGTATACTAGTGTTCCTTCTTTTGGATATATACCCAGCAATGGAATTCCTGGATCATATGGTAGTTCTATTATTAATCTTTTGTGAAATCTTCTTCTTCTTCTTCTTTTTTTTTTTTTTTAATTTCCCCCTAGGGGGTGCACCATTCCTGGCGGTACTGCAACACCAGGTCGATGTGTGGAGTGGACAGAGCAAGCTCCTATTCCATCTCCCGGTTCCAAAAACCCATTTAATATATTGCCCTCGGATAGAAGACGTATCAGTTATTAAACTGATAAGAACAGATACTTCGCATGATCTTAGCCAGAAGGCCGAGAAGCGATTGTGAAATCTTCTTAACTGTTTTCCATAATGACTGTACTGCTTCACGTTCCCACCAACAGTGAATGAGTGTTCATTTTCCTCTGTATCCCTGCTAACATTTGTCATTGTTTTTGTCTTTTTGATAATAGTCATTCTAACTGGAGTGAATAATATTTCATTGTGGGTTTGAGTTGCATTTCCTTGATGATTAGTGATGTTGAACATTTGTTTATATACTTGTTGGCCATTTTTATGTTCTGAGAAATGTCTATTCAGACCTTTCGCTCACTTTTTAATATAATTGTTTTTTGGCTGGGCATGTATGGTAATCTATACATGTAATCCCAGAATTTTGGGAGGCAGAGTCAGGTTTATTACTTGAGCTCAGGAGTTTGAGACCAGCCTGAGCAACATGGTGAAACCCTGTCTATGAAAATACAACAAAAAGTAGCTAGGCATGGTAGCACATGCCTGTAGTCCCAGCTATTTGGGAAGCTGAGATGGGAGAATTGCTTGCACTCTGGAAGCGGAGCTTGCAGTGAGTCAGGATCCCACCACTGCACTCTAGCCTGGGTGACAGAATGAGACTCTCTCAAAAAAAAAAAAAAAAAAAAAAAAAAAATCTTATTTTGTTTTCTATTGAGTTGTTAAAATTTCTTACATATTCTGGCTGTTCATCCATTATTGGATGGATAGTTTCCAAGTATTTTCTCCAGTTATGTAGGTTGTCTCTTCATTTTGTTGATTGTTTCCTTTACTGTGCAGAATATTTTTTTAGTTTTCTGTAATTTCATTTTTCTATTTCTGCTTTTATTGCCTATACTTTTCAGGTCTTACCCAAAAATCTTTGTCCAGACCAATATTCCATAGTGTTTCCTCAATGTTTTCTTTTAGTAGTTTTGTATTTTCAGATCTTATATTTAAGGATTTAATTCATTTTAAGTTGATTTTTTATATGGTAAAAGATGGGAATCTAGTTTTATTTTTCTGCATATACAGTTTTCCCAGGATCATTTAAATAAAGAGACCATCCTTTCCTCAGTTTATGTTCCTGAATAGCCAAGAGTAAGTTGGCTATAAGAACATGGATTTATTTATGGGTTTTCCATTCTGTTTCATGGGTCTGTGAGTCTGCTCTTTTATGCCAGTACCATGCTGTTTGAGTTACTATAGCTTTGTAGTATAATTTTTGAAATCAGGTAGTGTAATGCCTCTAGCTTTTGTTCTTTTTGCTCAAGATTGCTCTATTTAGGGTCTTTTGTGGTTCTATATAAATTTTAGCATTTTTTAAAGCCTATTTTTATGCAGAATGTCATAGAGACTCTGATAAAGATGGCATTAAATCTGAAGGTACTTTTGCATAGTATAGACATTTTAACAGTATTAATTATTCTAATCTCTTACCATTGGATATCTTTCCCTTTAATATCTGTCTTCTTTAATTTGTTAGTGTTTTATTATTTTTCTTGTAGAGATCTTTCACTTCTTTGGTTACATTTATTTGTAGATATTTTATTTAATTTTTTTTAGCTACTTTAAATGGGATTGCTTTCTTTATTTCTTTTTCAAATTTATCATTGTTAGCATATAGAAATGCTACTTGTTTTTACATGTTGGTTTTGTATCTTGCAGCTTTCTAAGCTCATTTATCTCTTTGAAGAGTTTTTTTGTTAGTGTCTAGACTTCTCTAGACTCATATTGCATCCTTAGGATGGTTCCCACTTGATAACAGAAAATGGTATTTTTAATGTGTTGTTGAATTCAGTTTGCTAGTATTTTGTTGAGAATTTTTGCATCTATTTTCTTCAGAGATCTTGGCCTCTAGTTATCTTTTCTTTGTTGTATCTTTATCTGGTTTTAAAATCACAGTAATATTGGCTTTGTAGAATGAGTTTGGAAATATTCACTGTTTTTGAAATACTTTGAGAAGAATTCATGTTAGTCCTTTCTTTGTTTTATTCAGAATTTATTTATTTAGAGAGGGTAAGGGACATAGAGTAAGAATGGAAGGATACCGTTTCTGAATGTGAAGATAGTATATATTCTAAACAAAATAAAAGCAAATAAAATCCAGTGCCATATACATATGATCATAATCACATGAATTTTTTTTTCTTTTTTAAAAAAATTTATTTCAACAGCTTTGGGGGAACAGGTGGTTTTCAGTTAAATGGACAAGTTCCTTAGTGGTAATTTCTGAGATTTTGGGGCACTTGTCACTTGAGCAATGCACATTTTACCCAATGTGTAGTCTTTTATTCTTCACTTCTCTCCACTACTTTCCCCCATGTCCCCAAAATCTATTATATTATTCTTATGCCTTTATGTCCTCATAGCTTAGTTCTCACTTATAAGTGATAACATACAATATCTGGTTTTCCATTTCTGAGTTACTTCACCTATAATAATGGTCTGCATCTCCATCCAGGTTGCTGTGAATGCCATTATTTTGTTCCTTTTTATGGCTGAGTAGTATTCCCTGTTGTATATATGCCACATTTCTTTATTCACTCATTGGTCAATGGGCATTTAGGCTGGTTCCATATTTTTGCAATTGTGAGTTATGCCGCTATAAGCATGTGTGTTCAATGTCTTTTTCATAAAAAGACTTCTTTCCTCTCGGTAGACACGCAGTAGTGGGATTGCTGGATCATATGGTAGTTTTACTTTCAGTTCTTTAAGGAATCTCCTTGTTTTTCATAGTAGTTGCACTAGTTTAAATTCCCACTAGCAGTGTAAAAGTGTTCCATTTTCACCAAATCCATGCCAACATCTATTGTTTTTTGCTTTTAAAATTGTGGCCATTGTTACAGGAATATGGTATCCCATTGTGGTTTTGATTTGCGTTTCTCTGATAGTGATGCTGGGCATTTTTCATGTTTGTTAGCCATTTGTATATCTTTTTTTGAGAATTGTCTATTATTGTTCTTTGCCCACTTTTGATGGGATTATTATTATTTTTTTATTGCTGATTAGAGTTCCTTATCGTTTCTGGATATTAGTTCTTTATCATAAGCATAGTTTGTTAATATTTTCTCCCACTCTATAGGTTGTCTATTTACTCTGTTGATTATTTTCTTTTCTGTGCAGAAGATTTTTAGTTTAATTAAGTCCCATCTAATGTTTTGTTGTATTTGCTTTGGGTCCTTGGTCATGAACTCTTTGCCTAAGCCATTGTCTAGAATAATTTTTTCAATGTTATCTTCTACAGTTTTTATAGTTTCAGGTCTTAGATTTAAGTCTTTGATCCATCATGAGTTGATTTTTATATAAGGTGAGAGATGAAGATCCTATCATTCTTCTACATGTGGCTTGCCAGTTATCCTGCCACCATTTGTTGAAAAAGGTTTCCTTTCCCACAATATGTTTTTGTTTTCTTTGTTAAAGATTAGTTGGCTGTAAGCAGCTGGCTTTATTTCTAGGTTCTCTATACTATTCCCTTCATCTGCATGTCAATTTGTATATTAGTACCATGCTATTTTGGTAACTGTAGACTTGTACAATAATTTGAAGTTGGACAATGTAATTACTGCAGATTTTTTCTTTTTGTTTAGTCTTACTTTGGCTATGCTGGCTCTTTTTTCATTCCATATGAATTTTAGGATTGTTTTTGCTAGTCCTGTGAAGAATGATGATGGTATTTTGATGGAAACTGTATTGAATCTGTAGATTGCTTATGACTGTATGGTCATCTTCACAATATTGATTTTATCATAGTTTTCATTGTAGAGATCTTTTATCTCCTTGTTTTCAGGTATATTCCTAAATATTTTATTTTTTGCAGCTGTTTTAAAAGAGATTGAATTCTTGATTTTATTCTCAGCTTGGTTGTTGTTGGTGTATAGCACTGTTACTGATTTGTGTACATCGATTTTGTATTCTGAGACTTTACTGAATTTATTTTTAAGATCTATGAGCTTTCTTGGATGAATCTTTAGGGTTTTCTAGCTATAAAATCATATCACTGAACAGTGACAATTTGATATCGTCTTTCTGGATTTGGATACCCTTCTTTCTTTCTCTTGTCTGATTGTTCTGGCTAGGAGTTCCAGTAGTATGTTGAATAGAATTGGTAAGAATGGGTCTTGTTCCAGTTCTCAGGGGGAATGCTGCCAACTTTTCCCTGTTAAGTATAATTTTGGTTGTGGGTTTGTCATAGATAGCTTTTATTACCTTGATATATGTTCCTTCTATGTTGATTTTTCTCTGGGTTTTAATCTTAAAGGGATGCTGTATTCTTTCAAATGCTTTTTTTCTGCATCTATTGAGATGATCATATGATTATTGTTTTTAATTCTGTGTATGTGATGTATCACATTTCTTAACTTGTATATGTTAGACCAACTCTGAATCCTTGGTAGGAAACTGACTTGATCATGATATATTATCTTTTTAATGTGCTGTTGGATTTAGTTAGCTAGCATTTTAAGGATTTTTATATTTATATTCATGAGTGATATTGTTCTGTAGTTTTCTTCTTTTGTTATGTCCTTTCCTGGTTTTGGTGTTTGGGTGATACTGGCTTCATAGAATGATTTAGGGAGTATTTTCTCTTTCTCTATTTTAGGGAATAGTTTCAGCAGGATTGGTAATAATTCTTCTTTAATGTCTGATAGAATTAAGCTGGGAATCCATCTAGTCCTGGACTTTTTTTTTTTTGTCATTTAAAAAAATTATTGTTTGAATCTCACTACTTGTTATTGTTCTCTTCAGCATTTCTATTTCTTCCTGATTTAATCTAGGAGGCTTATAAATTTCCAGGAATTTATACATCTCCTCTAGTTTTTCTAGTTTGTGCATATGAAGGTGTTCAGAGTAGCCTTGAATGATTGTTTGTACTTCTGTGGTATCGGTTGTAATATCTCCTATTTTGTTTCTAATTGAACTTATTTGGATTTTCTCTCTTCTTTTCTTGGTCAGTCTTATTAATGATCTATCAGTTTTGTTTATCTTTTCAAAAACCACATTTGGTTTAATGTATCTTTTGTATTTTTTGTTTCAATTTCATTTAGTTCTGCTCTGATCTTGATTATTTCTTTTTCTTCTGGTGGGTTTCAGTTTTATTTGTTCTTGTTTCTCTAGTTCCTTGAGGTGTCACCTTAGATTGTGTATTTGTGCTCTTTCAGACTTTTTGATATAGGCATTTAGTAATATGAACTTTCCTCTTACCATCACTTTTGCTGTATTCCAGAGGTTCTGACACATTTTGTTATTATTATTGTTCAGGTCGAATAATTTTTAAATTTTCATCTTGATTTCACTGTTGACCCACAGATCATTTAAGAGCTGATTATTTAATTTCTATGTATTTGTATAGTTTTGTGTGTTTCTTTGAAGTTAATTTCCAGTTTTATTGCACTGTGGTCTGAAAGGATAGTTGGTATAATTTCAAATTTCTTAAATTTATTGAGACTTGTTTTGTGACCTATCATATGGTCTATCTTGGAGAATCTTTCATGCACTGTATATTCTCCAGTTGTTAAGTAGGATGTTCTGTAAATATCTTTTAAGTACGTTCATTGTAGACTGTAGTTTAAATCCAATGTTTCTTTGTTGAGTTTCTGTCTTGATGACCTGTATAGCCTAGCTGTCAGTGGAGTATTGAAGTCCCTCACTAGTAGTGTTGCTGTTTATATCATTTCTTAGGACTAGTAGTAATCATTTTATGAATTTAGGAGCTCCAGTGTTTGCTGCATATATATTTAGGATTATGACTAATCCTGTTGGACTAATCCTATTATCATTTTACGGTGTCCCTCCTTGCCTTTTTACTGTTGTTGCTTTAAAGTCTGTTGTTTTATGATTTAAGGATAGCTACTCCTGTTCCTTTTGGTTTCTATTTGCATGGAATATCTTTTTCAATCCCTTTACCTTAAGTTTATGTGAGTCTTTATGTATTAGGTAGTCTCTTGGAGACAGAAGATAACGTAGAAAGTTACTGATTGACCTGAAGACCTCTCACATGCAAATCACAAACATCTTTTCTAGCATATTTAGAAAGAATATAGTCCAAGAATATCAAGGTACACTTATCATTGACTTGGACCCACAATCACTGTTGCTGCCTGGGGCATACGAACTAACTTGATTCAGGGATTACATAAAGTCAGATTTGGGCTGTATATTATTAAGTTACTCATGAAACCACAACCCCTTAGGCTAGATCAGGTAAGATGCTAGTATTATGTACTTAATGTGAATTAAAATGTTGTCCAGTTCTAATGTGATGATCATATTTTTAAATTGATCAAGGCTTTATTTAGATGACTATCTTCTGTTTATTATCCTTCTCGTAGAGGCTGAGATTGCAAGTATTACAGGTGTAATTTTTAAAGTGTCAGCTAGATAATTTAGATTATAAAGTACATTTTTTTCCACTTGAGCTTGTGTTTCCATATTATATGTCAGTTTTTTTTTTAATTTTTTTTTATATATACTTTTTATTGCATTTTAGGATTGGGGGTACATGTGAAGAACATGCAAGATTGTTACATAGGTACACTTAATTCGGGTACATGTTTATGTCTGTTAAAAAGATCATCCATTTTTCAAATTGCAAGATACTTCAATTTGGTTATAAATAGTCCTAATAGTTTTTTAACTTAATATATGATTTCTTATCTGAAAACAATCTGATATCCACACTGAATCTGATAAAAGAAAAAACTATTTGGAACAGAAAACCAAACAGTTTTTTCTTTTATCAGATTCAGTGTGGATATCAGATTGTTTTCAGATAAGAAATCATATATTAAGTTAAAAAACTATTAGGACTATTTATAACCAAATTGAAGTATCTTGCAATTTGAAAAATGGATGATCTTTTTAACAGACATAAACATGTACCCGAATTAAGTTTAGCAGCATTAATAGAGACTTTGTCTCAGTAGTTTTTATGTTTTGCTATCTTTGTCTCTTGAATCCTCTCAACCAATCAATATCCATAAATCTAGTAAAGGCAAAACAGTGTTCTGTATAAATCAGAAAATGATGGGTCTTTGGAGTAGATTTCAGGATCCACTATATAATACAGCTTAATAAATTTGACTTTTGTAGAATGTTATTATCTTGAGTTATCACATAATCCATTTTTTTTGTTTTACCTGGTTAACATACTAAATGGTTTTATATAAAACTATTAATTTTCTATTTTATGTAACATAGTATCAACAATTATTTTTATTAAAGGATCTTTTTATTATATATTTTAGGAATGAACATTTTAAAACAAATATTTTATAGTACAATCATTGGCTGACTTTAGTTATCTAGACTTTAATGAGTGCTACTATTATAAAATTAAGGTTAAACAAAATGACTATAGTTAGAAGAAATTCTTTTAGTCATATGGCTTGAAAGTAGATTAACATTTTTGTGTTGAATACCCTTTTTTTCTAAATTTAATGAAAATCAACGTTATATCGCAGTTTGTGCTAATAGCTTAGTTCTGAAATGAGAGAGATTAAAAAAAAGCAACTAATAAACTAGAATTATCTGTACTATATTCCTTACCCAAATCAGAATTTGGTATTACTTTTTAGTAAATGTTCTCCCTCCTTTGAGAGTACTCTTGTTTTCTATATGAAAGTGCATTGGCTAAAAACCTTATTTTCACTTCAGTATGAATGTTAGTTATAGTTGCCCTGAGACATTCAAACAGAAGTCACATATTTGACTTACAACTTTCTGTGATGAGTATGTGAATAGGATATGCTTATGGCAATGCTTTATTTATTGATCTTCATGAGTACAATCATTGAATAATATTAATTTCAGTTTTCTTTGTATAAAATGTGGGCTGCCTTTTAAGCTAATTTTATCATTCTTATTTGGATTTTAAAATAATAATTAAATGAAACCATTTTTTACTGATGCAACATTTGAGAAGTTCTGGCCTTCGAAAGAATCATAACGACTTGTTATTTTGCTAGCATGCTTTTTACTATTTTAAAAAATGATTAATTTTTTTTTTAAATTTGGTGTTGGTAAATCTTATGAGTGGTAATGCTCTATTTTGTTTTCTAGTTTTCAGATATGATCATATTTTTACAGACCCTTTTAAGATACCTTCACCCATCAATCTCTCTGCTAGTGGTCTTGTCATGGTAATCATGCTAGCCTGATTTTTGCCACATTTCTTCATATTGACGGAAACATTCAGGATTATCATGGTAACTCACAGGAACTCTGAGTAGTTCTTGGTTTGAGATGCTTAGAAAAAAGTTATCTAGAAACAGATTACTCTTTTCAGAATTATTCCACCAATCTAGAAAAATTGATTGCTTTTAATAGCTCCTTATTTCTTTAATTTTCCTTTTATCTTCTAATGTATTTCAAATTAATTAGATTTCTTAAAATTTTATCTTCCAACTCTTTTTGAGGGAGGGCAAGCATTGCTTGAACTACTTTGAAGAATAAAACACCAAATCTCCTATCCTGTAGCTAACTAACGTGTATTACTTCACATTATTATCCTTTTTGTACTGAGAAAATGTTATATGTCTTTTCCTTAAAATTATTCTTTAGTTTGAGTTCTTCCAGAAACATATGTTTACAGGTTTTCATTTGTTTATACGTGGATGCATCTCCATTTATTTTGGCTCTTTGAAGCCTGTTCTTCAGTAGAAGTGCTCACAAGGATCTTATTTCCTTAGTTGACAACGCATTTGATTGCCTTTTTAATTTAAAATAATTTTGGCTGCATTTAAAAGCTTTGGTACATGTTTCCTTTTCTTGACTATCTTAAATGTTAGTGTGTTTTCGACTGGCATAAAGCATTACTGTTGAAAAGTCAAATAAATGTTTTTTTAAATTCTCTTTTAATTGATTTAGTCTTTTTTGCCTCAATTCCTAAATTATTATTTTTTTTCTATTAAGTTCAGTAATTCTACTAGAATACACTTTGATTTTGCCACTCTGGAATGATTTTCCCAGTGATTACTATGCTCTTTGCATATGTAGTTATAAATTATTTTCCTCAAGAAGATTTTCTTGAATTATAAGTATTAGTATGCATTCTATTCCACAGCTTTGATTATTTATTTTATATATGCACATATCTTTGCCTGTTGCGTATTTTTATCATTTTACCTTGAATACTTTCTTTGTTTCTTTTCAATTGTGAAAAATTGACTTCATTTTAATCTTAGAACCTTTTGTGTCATGTTTATTTATCTTTGTGTTTCTTTTTGCTTATTCTTCTTTGCTTAAATAGTCCTTATCTTTGTACTTTTCTTGAGTTTTCTCAAGTTATTTATGAGTTTTGCTAATTTGGTTTACAGTTGTCCCTCAATATGCATGGGGGATAGATTCCAGGGCCTCCTGAGTATACCAACATCCATGGGTACTCATTTCCCACAATTGGTCTTACAGAAACTGTTTACAAATAACAGTCCTTTGTATTTGTGGAATTTATATCCATGAATAGTATTTTCAATTTGTGTTTGGTTGAAAAAATCTGTGTATATGTGAACCTGTGCAATTCAAACCCATGTTGTTCAATGGCAAATGATATATTCTTCTTTTATATATTATACCATTTTCTTTAGCTTGCTTTGAATACTAGGTATTCTGCATTTTATGTGGTCAACTGAATATCACCAATATTTTCTACTAGGCTGGAAAATAACATTTTTCACAATTCTATTTTCTCTTTGTCTATAGGTAAGAGTTTGACTATGGTATCACATGATATTTAGAAAGTGGAAGTAAAATTGAATTTGTTATTCTGGGGATGTCATGATGGCCAGTTGTGGTGGCATTAGAGATCTTTTTACATATTTTTATTTTATAGTTGTGGTAGGTGGACTCAGCAGTCTCTCACTTTTTTATTCTGTGTTCTCACTGTTATTGACTTCTGGTGTCTTCACAAACTCCAGCGTTTCAGGCTGAAGTTGTTAGTTACTATTTCTCCAGTACACTGACTGGAGTCTTCTAGATGTACACTGTCCAGACTTTACAACATTGTTGTAAGCTCTAATTTCTATATTAAACCTTACATTTTTGTAGTACCTTTAGTAGCTCTGTTTTTTTGACCAAACTCAAACATGTACTGGGGTACAGTTTTAAATTGTTTTTATTATTATGTCTTTTATAGAAGCCTATCTTTGTCTGTAGGGATGCTTTTCTGCATCTTGTTTTGTTTCTTAATATCTTTGTGTAGGTTTCTGTAACAATGTGGTTTCTTTGTACAAAATTTGAACTTTTAGAAGAAAGAGGTAGATCAGAAAAGCTTTTCTAATTTATAACACTAAGGTTCCTTCTCTGGTTGTTTTATAGAAGTATTTTAAATGATTCTCTTGTCTTTTTTGTAATTTCTTAGCTTTTTTTTTTAATATATACTTTTTATTGCATTTTAGGTTTGGGGGTACATGTGAAGAACATGCAAGATTGTTACATAGGTACACACATGGCAGTGTGATTTGCTGCCTTCCTCCCCATCACCTGTATCTGTTATTTCTCCCCATGCTATCCCTCCCCAACTCCCCAGCCCCTGCTGTCCCTCCCCTTTTTCCCCCCGACAGAGCCCAGTG
>PVKV010020346.1:0-39989 GCA_004027835.1 Alouatta palliata
GAGACATAGACACACAGACACAGACACAGAGACACAGACACAGAGACATAGACACACAGAGACACAGACACAGAGACATAGACACAGAGACATAGACACAGACACAGACACAGAGACACAGACACACAGACACAGAGACAGACACAGACACAGAGACACAGACACACAGACACAGACACACAGACACACAGACACAGACACAGAGACACAGACACACAGACACAGAGACATAGACACACAGACACAGACACAGGCAGGGAACTGTGCAGGCTGAGGGCACATCAGCGTCATTCCTGCAGGCTCTCCAGCTGGGTGGTCCTGTCCATGCCACAGCTCTCTGAGCGCATCTACAAGATGAAGCTAAAGAAAGCCCTGTAGGGCAATGACAGCTGAGGACGCAGGAGGTCTGCCACATGGGGAGCACACAGTGTTGGTCACACCTGCAGACACCTGAACGAATCTGTTCTTCATGGAGACCTGCTGGCACGTTTCTCTCTGAAGAGTAGATCTTTATTTGAAAAGAATAAAATGAATGATTCCCTTCCTATCACAAAAGCTGTTGCTCTTGGGCAGGCGCAGTGGCTCACACCTGTAAACCCAGCACTTTGGGAGGCCAAGTTGGGCAGATCACCAGAGGTTGGGAGTTCAAGACCAGCCTGACCAACATGGAAAAGCCCCGTCTCTATTAAAAATACAAAATTAACCAGGTGTAGTGCTGCATGTCTGTAATCCCAGCTACTCGGGAGGTTGAGGCAAGAGAATTGCTTGAACCCGGGAGGCAGAGGTTGCAGTGAACCAAGATCATGCCATTGCACTCCAGCCTGGTTGACAGAGCGAGACTTCCTCTCAAAAAAAAAAAAAAAAAAAAAAAGCTGTTGCTCATAAGGTTAAGTGAATGGGAACCTGAACTGTACTCAAGAGTTCATTCCTGGGAGTGGGGGAGACTCCTCATTGAGCAAGAAGAGGCCTCTGCATTCCAAAATACCAGATCCCAGCGCAGTTTCTTCCCAATGAATGCATCGTGTGCATTATGCAAAAGTATGGCAGGCAAGGCCAAGAGAGAACCACTCCGGGCGTGACACTTGCTTTCCTAAGCATTTCCCAGCCCTGGTACACAGCTGACAAAAGCACACATCAGAGGGGGCCCTGAGACACCATGAGGATCCCCATCCTGGGCCCTGCTCGAGTCCCTGGGGCATGGTCAGGTCATTCTGCACACCATCCCAGGCCTGCACAAGCTGTTCTGAGATCCGTCTCACGGAGTACCCGCTCAGGCTGATGGAGAGTGCTGAAACTCCCAATGCGGTTTGTAAATACCTATCAATATTTGAGAGGTGCAGAACCTTTGACTCGGACATTCCGTTTCTAGGAATTCACCCCAGAGACATTTCAACAAGGGTGGGGGAGGAACACTCCTGCTTTGTTCCTCCCTGTTCCATCATCTCTGATCCCTCCCTCTGATTTCTCCCTTGAGCATGGGTTGATGGGTTGGCAATTCCCAAGTGGGCTTTACTAAAAGCCTGGAAAAACCAAATGGGAAATAAACCAGGAAAGGCAAAAATCACCGGATCAGTCCAGCGTGTCCCAGGGAGCGATGGGACTCACACCCCAGTACTACTGAGCGCTACCGTCACAGCCCTTCCCCAGAACCCAGTCCTCTGGTTCCCTCAAAAACCCCAAGTATAAAGCAAGGCAAACGCAAAGTGATCCAGCCACCCCAACCAGGAGATTTCACTCAGGTCTCCTGGTTACTCTTAAGAAGCCTTGTGAATTTGCATTCCACTCCACATCTGTGCACACTTTAATAGCAAAATAGTATCTTCAACAACTCCTGAGTTAAACGGTTTAACCTTTCCCCCTTCATCCACCCCCCTCACCAAATCGTCTAAAGTGGATGTTCCCACAAAGGGGAGCCATGTTTTACATTACACACGAAATGACTTAACCTTTCCGCCCCTCAAGGAAAATGCTCATCCCAAGAAGATGAGCCATGTTTTAAATTATATATTAGTTAAATTACTTAACCTTTTCCCTTTGAATCTGCAAGTCAAGTGGACACATGTGGCAGATACGCCCGAATTAGCCTATGGTTTCTGGAACTCCTGACATCCTCACGGGTTGCACGTATCCCAGTTTGAGAAACGCAGTTTTAGGCTTATCTTTAGCATCTGCAAAGAGAGAGTACCCAAGACCCCCAGAAAGCCAAGGCTGGGAGGATGAGAGAGGACATTCAGGAACAATGCTTGAGCCTTTGAGCAATTTCTTTTTTTTTTTTTGAAACAGTCTCGCTCTGTTATCCAGGCTGGAGTGCAGTGGTGTGATCTCGGCTCACTCCAACCTCTGCCTCCTGGGTTCAAGTGATTCTCCTGCCTTAGCCTCCCAAAGAGCTGGGACTACAGGTGTGCACCACCACGCCTGGCTAATTTTTGTATTTTTAGCAGAGATGGGGTTTCACTATGTTGGCCAGGCCCGCCTCGGCCTCCCAGAGTGCTGGGATTACAGGCGTGAGTGAGCCATTTCAACCTCAAAGATCCAGTTTATTTTCTTCCCACTTGATCATCTTTATATTTGGAAGATCTTTCCCCCTTCAAGCTTCTGTTCTTAAGCCATTACTGTTACTTCCATTTCCCATTTGAATCTCTATTTTCCAATGTTATTTCTATAATACAAGGCAAGTTTTTTAAAAAAAACAATAAATTGCAATACAAGGAAGAATGAGGTCTTCCCGCATAGTGAAATGGCTGAGCGTAACTGAGGCAGGATCCACCTCTTAAGAACAGAGGTCAAGATCTCAGTAGGGTTTTGTGAAGGGCTGAAAATTTCTCTCAGGGCCCTTGCTGCTTACTATCTCCTCAGATCCCAAATCAAGATCAGAATGCTCCTGAGTGTAGGCTCAGGATCACACAGGTCTAGGTACAATCAGCTTGGCCAGTTTCTAGCTGTGTGAGCTGTAGGAAGTTCCTCAACCTCTCTGAGCCTTGGTTTCCTCATCCATAAAATGAAGCTAAGAGGGGGTCCCACCTGTTAGGGTTGCAGGAGGATGACTGGAGACAATGCGTGTAAATTGCTCATCAATGTCATCAGCATGTAACAAGCACTCAGTGAACAGCAGTTCTTATTGTTCCCTGATTTATTTTTGAGACTGAGTTTCACTCTTCTCACCAAGGCTGGAGTGCAATGGCTCGATCTCAGCTCGCTGCAATCTCTGCCTCCCAGGTTCAAGGGATTCTCCCACCTCAGCCTCCCAAGTAACTGAGATTACAGGCATGCGCCACCATACCCAGCTAATTTTTTATTTTTTGTGTTTAGTAGAGACGTAGTTTCACCGTGTTGGTCAGGCTGGTCTTGAACTCCTGACCTCAGGTGATCCACCTGGCTTCGCCTCCCAAAGTGCTGGGATTGCAGGCATAGCCACGGCACCCAGCCTGCTCCTGATTTAAACCAGCCACTGTCACTGAGGAGAGACTCAAGGAGAGACCCAGGATCCAAGAGAGACGTCATCTCGGCCAAAGTTTTGGTGCAGAGTTCCCTGACACTACTCCTAACTTTCCTCACAGCCTGAGGGAAAGAAACAAGGTTTTCAGTTCCCAAACCAAGAAAACTCCAAGAGGGACCAGAAACTCAGCCCAGCAGGTCCCAGCTGAGGCTCTGGGGCCCCCAGACTCTGCTGCCTTTGAAACCCAGTGTGCAAATGGACAAAACGGACAAGATCTGCAGCTCTCCAGGTGTGGGGTCTGGAGGACCAGGCCCAAGTGGAAGCAAGAACAGGCAGGAGTGAAACAGCACAATGGCTCCCACACAGGCCCAGGTCCCTCCTGTTTCAGGACAAGCGGGATATTCCACTTCTCTTCCCTCTCCACCCACCCCTATAAGTTATAGGTGTGGCTACGTGACTTGCTCTGGCCAAAGAATCATGAGCAATGATGTATGTCCTGTAGGAGTGGCCACACCCCTGTCCTGCCTCCAGGACAGCAGAAGCACATGTTGAGACAGGCGCTCCATCGGCTGGGTCACTGCGTGATCAGATGAGAAAGGCGCCTTACTGATGCGCCCTGGACATCTAGCATGAAGGAGAAGTAAACCGTAAGCGAGAGGAGTGGCTGCATTGCCTGTTAACGGTGCACAGCCCAGCTGCACTGGCTGATTCAAGGGGCCAAAAGAGCAGGATCTAAGGCAGCACTTCCTAACCGTCTGTGGGAAAAGACCCGTTTTTATTTTATTTCCAATCCATTGTAGACCAGTATTTTTGAAAAGTATAATTAAAATCTCAATGCAATGTCTACTTGCTAAAAGATTTCCACCTCACTTCTGTCCACTGCTCTCCTCACTTCTGTCCCTACAGGCTGGTAGTGAGCTCTGCAGATGGGCACAGACCCAGACCACTCGTGGAATGGCACAGACTACGCAGTACAGCACAGGTGGGCTCCAGGCCCCAGTGGCCATTTTCTTTTTCTTTTTTTGAGACAGAGTCTCATTCTGTCAGCCAGGATGGAGTGCAATGGTGCGATCTCAGCTCACTGCAACCTCTGCCTCCTGGGTTCAAGCAATTCTCCTGCCTCAGTCTCCCAAGTAGCTGGGATTACTGGTGCCCCTTACTGCGCCCGGCTGATTTTTGTATTTTTAGTAGAGACAGGGTCTCACCGTGTTGGCCAGTGTGGTCTCGAACTTCTGACCTCGTGATCCACCTGCCTTGGCCTCCCAAAGTGCTAGGATTACAAGTGTGAGCCACGGCACCCAGCCCTGTTGACCATTTTCTATTTTCTTTTTCTTTTCTTTGAGACAGTCTCACTCTATTGCCCAGGCTGAAGTTCAGTGACACAATCTGAGCTCACTGCAAACTTCACCTCCCGGATTCAAGTGATTCTTGTGCCTCAGCCTACCAAGTAGCTGGGATTACTGGCGCCCACCACCTCACCCAGCTAATTTTTGTATTTTTAGTAAAGACTGAGTTTCACCATGTGGGCCACGCTGGTCTCAAACATCTAACTTCAAGTGATCTGCCTGCCTCGACCTTCGACAGTGCTGGAATTACAGGTGTGAGCCACGAGGGCTGGCCTCGCTGGCCCTTTTCTAACACTGGGGAGATAACTGACCCTTCCCAAGCCTCACCTCTCCATTTATAAAATGAGAGTCTGCATGAGAGGATTTAAATATAAAGCCCATGGAGCACAGGGCCAGGTGTGAATAGGCCCTCAGTAAATGTCAGACACTCAGCCACATCGCGCCCTGTTCCCAGGTGATGACGTCTGTCACTGACAGGCCTGGTCGTATGCTCAAGGATCTGCAGTGAAGCCATGGGCTTCAGGCAACCTCAGAGCAAGGCAGTGAGTTGAGATTCAGAATTCAATTCTAGACATCCGCTCTGAGGTAACGTGACTAGACTGGCACCTCAAGGGGCAGAAGGCCAGGCACAGTGGCTCACGCCTATAATCCCAGCACTTCGGGAGGCTGGGGCAGGAGGATCGCTTGAGCTCAGGAGTTCAAGACCAACCTGAGCAACACAGAGAGACCTGTCTCTACAAAAAAAATTAAAAATTAGCTAGGCCAGGCACAGTGGCCTATAATCCCAACACTTTGGGAGGCCAAGGCAGGCGGATCACCTGAGGTTGGGAGTTTAAGACCAGCCTGGCCAACATGGTAATACCCTGTCTCTAAAAATAAATAATAGATAGATATAGATAGATAGATAGATAGATAGATAGATAGATAGATAGATAGATAGCCAGGTGTGGTGGCACATATCTGTGGTCCCACCTACTCGGGAGGCTGAGGTGGAAGGATGGCCTGAGCCTGGGAGGTCAAGGCTGCAATAAGCCATAATTGTGCCACTGCACTCCAGCATGGGTGCAGAGAGACCTTGTCTCAAAAAATAAAAATTAAAATAAAGGGCGCAGAGGTACCAGGACTAGGTAGACGAACTGGTGATCCACTGAGACCTGGGATAACATCACCTGCTTAGCACCAGGAGGAAGATCTTAACCACCAAGCACCCTGCCGTCACACAGCAGAGCCACAGATGGTGACCCAGGGCTGTGTTCACTCCAGAGCAGGGTGGCCATGCATCTTGGGTTTTCCTGGGTCTGAGGGATCTCCTGTAATTCAAGACTTTCAGTATAATGAGGATGGTATTGGGCAAATCGGAACAAACTGGTCACCCTACTTCAGAGCCTGTGTTCTTTAGCTATAATATTTAGGATGTGATGAACTAGGGCAGCTCTTTCATAAAACATCAACCAGGAGGCCAGAGTAGAACTCCAGCTGCTTAACAGACTGCCTGGGAAAGCCACATCCCACGACATCACACAAACATATCTAAGGACAGAGAGGCAGGGCGTGATGGATGCAGCATCAAAGATAAAGTGATTACCCAGCATCGCAGGGACAGCAATGGCTCCACATGGCCTGCGGACTGGCTCTGCCCTGAGGTCTGTTCAGGAATGGGACACATAACCAGAGGCTTTTTCTTGCTCCTTTTTTATTTTATATTCAAACAATAGGTCATCAGAATCTGCTTGGTTAATGGCCATATTGTCTTAATTGCCAAACAAAGCAATGGGAATATGATGATAATGGTAATATTTTGCATTTCTCAGAAAGGCAGGTCTTGGATGTGACTTCATTTCCCAGAGCCTGCTGGCTGTCTTCTGTCTCAGTCCTCCCCATTCTCACCCAGCCATCAGCATAACGCTCAAATGCCTGGTGCATGTGACAGGTCCACGGATTGCTGGGTGAAGGAGTTAACGAACGAGGACGTCTCTGTTCTGCGGGTAACCCAGGCACCCCCAGGCAAGGCAGGCTGGATGCTCTGTGGCTGTGTCACCTCCCCCTCCACTGCTCCCACGGAGGCAGTGCCACCATGTCTCCAGGACTGTCCTGAATGCTCAATACAGAAGCTGACCATGTAACCAATGAATGAAATGAAGCATCACTGATCACTTTACTGGGACCACAAGTGTAAAGTGGGACTGTCCCAGGTAAAACAGGACAAGTGGTCACCTCACTGATGTAGCATCTCACCTAATCCTTGTTACGCTTCAAGTGCCACCCCGGGCGCTGGGGCCAGACTCCATGGTCTGAAGCCCAGCCCTGCCTCCTAGCAGCTGGGTGCATTACTTAACCTCTCTGGGCCTCAGTTTCCTCATCGGAGCTGGGCAGTAGCTGCCCCTTAGGGCTGCTCTGCAGATTATGCTATTTAATAATTACAACACTTAGAATAGGGCCTAGCACATGTAGTAGACGCCACATGTGTGCTGACTGAATAAAAAGTCCTCCAGTTATCCCCAGTATTATTGCCGCTTCATCCATCAGCCAACAAAGGAACAAGGGCTTAAGTGACTTGCCAGTTAGTAGCAGAACGGCTCACACCTGTAATCCCAGGACTTTGGGAGGCCAAGGCAGGCGGATCACTTGAGGTCAGGAGTTCGAGACCACCTTGGCTGACACGGTAAAACCCCATCTCTACTAAAACTACAGACATTAGCTGGGCATGGTGGCATGCACCTGTAGTCCCAGCTACTCGGGAGGCTGAGAAAGAAGACCTTGAACCTGGGAAGCAGAGGTTACAATGAGCTGAGATCACGCCACTGAACTCCAGCCTGGGTGAAAAAAAAAAAGGTTCAGAGTCCAACCTAAGCGTCAAAGCCCATGGCACACGCATCCTGCGATCCTGCCCCCACTCCACTCCACTCCACTTCCAGCTCTCGCATTTTCTCTCCCCATTCAAGAACTTGGAGCTGTTCTGCAGATGAAGCTATTTAATAGCTTAACCTTACAATCAAGTGAGAGGAAGTGCAAGGAGTCCGCTACAACATGTGGCACGGGGCACTGCTGGAGCTCCCCTTGGGGCTGAGGAGGGGCTTCAGGCCCCCTGAGGCTGCATGGCACACGCAAAGCAGGAGGCACCTATCCCAAAATAGGACGGGCATTTGCTTCCCGTGCGTCACAATCTGAAGTCGTTCTCCTTTTCTCTTCTTGCCAAATTACTCGATCTCAGAAATTCCTTAGCAAGACAAGACTGAAATGCAATCTCCAACCCCAACGGGCCCAGTGGAATTTCACCAACACAAATTGCTGCGTTCTCCAGGAAAACGAAGGACACTGGCCTGAAGTTTCAGATTCTCACTAGGTCTTAGAAAGCTCCAGCACTTCAGCAGCTCCTGGAAGTGGCAGGAAGTGGTTTGCCTTTGCTTATTTTCCAAAGGATAACCACCAGATTTACTCGTAAAAACTTGCTAACCAATTGGCAGAGGGCACCTGCACAATCCAGTGATTTCTCCTCTCCTGGGGTTTGCTTCTTTTGTTAGTTCAATTCGTGAGGCCTTCAAAGACGCAGATGTACAGGCCTTGCCTTGACACATGCAAAGAAGGAAGGAAAGAAAGGAGGGAGGGAGGAAAGGAAGGGAGGGAGGAAAAGGAAAGAAAATGGGGGGTGGGGTGGGCGCAGTGGCTCACGCCTGTAATCCCAGCACTTTGGGAGGCTAAAGTGGGTGGATCACTTGGGGTCAAGAGTTCAAGACCAGCCTGGCCAATACGGTGAAACCCACTCTGTACTAAAAATATAGAAATTAGTCGGGCATGGTGGCACTAGCCAATAGTTCCAGCTACTTGGGAAGATGAGACACGAGAATTGCTTGAATCCAGGAGGCAGAGGTTGCAGTGAGCCAAGATCATGCCACTGCACTCCAGCCTGGGTAACAGAGTAAGACTCAAAAAAAGAAAGGGGGAGGAAGGAAGGAAGGACATTTTGATAAAGAATCAAAATTCACCAAAAGAAACGTTAAGCCACAGCCCATGGCTTCATGTTCACCGGTGCTCAGGCAGGACTGAGCATCAGCTGCAAAAGATGCCAGAGGCTGGGCTGGCAGGACACAGACGGAGGGAGGGAAAGAGGACCAGAGACCAAGGAGTGGCTGAAGCAGGCAGATTGCCCCAGAGGGACCGAGTATGTGCTGCATCAGGAAGGAGAAGGAAGAAAGCCTTCTCCAGAAGCGAGCAGCCCAAGCAAAGCACAGAGCCAAGTGAAGCCAAGCGTGTGTGCGGAGCCCCGGAAGGCAAGGGCAGAGGAGTCTGGATGCCTCCCATGGGGCCAAAATAGGAGCGTCATGCCCAGGCTGACAAGCCCAGACTTGAATCGGAACACCATAGGCAACAACTGCACATCACTGGGCAGGACGGAGCTGCTGTCCCCAAAACTCTTTCAGATTCAGAGCGCACTGCTGGGGTGCGGTGAGAGTAAAGGACTAGAAAGGGAAGCGTGAGTTTCCTCCACCGCTTCTCAGGGAGCCTTTGGGGAGCCACCTCTGCTCCCTGGATGGAGGCCACATGCCAACGCAGTCTGCTGTGGATGTTCCCAGATTCTTGGAGGCTGGGGTGGGAGCCTGTGCCCTGGGCCAGCCCAGAAGACGGATGGCAAGGAAGCTACACGGGCGCTGGGACAAGTGGCTGCTAAGTTGAGGGTACAGCTTGGCCAAGGCTGCCTCCCACGCAGTGGTCACCGCCAGGGTGCACAGGTCCAGACGGGTGTACTCACTTCCCTCCCCAACTGGGCACTTGGGAGACATCAGAGCACATTCTATAAGGGACTCTGAAAGGGAGCTGGAGATTAGGGCGAGGCTTGGGATACATGTATACATAGGTGTGCAAGTGGTGTGTGCGTGCAGAGACGAGCATGCTCTCAAGTATGTGTGCCAAGCATCCTTCCATGCGTAGGTGTGAGGCGTGTGCACCTATGACCTTGAGATGGAGTGCTCATGGCCATGTGTGTATGCCGTGAGGGGGTGTGGCCGTGCTGGGACCACACTCACAGTGTGGACGGTGCCTGCATGCAAACATATCTTCAACAGGCAAACAGCCTCACATCGGGGCCAAGAGCATGGACTGGAGCCTTGGGCAGGCGATCCAACTTCTTTACACCCATCTAACTGCTCTACACCTCAGTTTCCTCATCTGTAAAATGGGGCTAAAAACAGAAACTACCTCCTAGTATTGACAGCGGGATTAAATACATTCATATTTGGAAAGCACTCAGATGCTTGTACATGGGGTCCTACTAAATGATACATATGTGTGTGTTAAAACATAAATGCATACGTGTGGGTGAGTGGTCGCACAGCTGGGAGCCTGTAGGTATGGAAAGGTGTGCATAGTGTAGATGAACTGGGACTGTGTGCACACGCAGGGGCAGGAAGATGTGGCTGGGTGTGCACAGATGTGCAACAGAGAAGGGTGTTTGCCTGTTTGCAAACATGCGTACTGTGTGTATCCATGAAGCCTGGAGGAGGGGCTGCATGCCAGGGCCCAGGACATGTCTGCTCAAGAACCATGGGGTATGCGAGTGTGTGCAGTCATGTTCTGCGGCATGCATGCGTGTGAGCGCCTGGGCAGGGACATGGAGGGATGGGAGCCATGAGTCAGGTTTCTCACAGGGATTATCAGACCTCTGCTCCCATCACTGTGAGAAAACAGGACCACTGGGCAGAGGCAGAGCAGCCCCCTCAGAGCTGCCGAGCAGCCCCAGAGAGACTCAGTGGAGAGCTGAGGCCTCAAACCAAAAAGGCCAGGTGACAATGGCCACATCTCACTCAGGCCTGTGCCCAGCCCCCGGCACATGACCATGCTCAGAAGCCAGAAAGGAAGGAAGGAATGTGCCCAAGGGAGGGACACAGACCCCAACATGACAAGCCCCGTCCTCAGGTCACGTCCTAGGGCTCCACATCCCTCATTTCATTGAACCCTCTTGACTGCCCTAGAAGGAGCATCATCCCCATGTTTCAGACAAGGAAGCCGAGTTCTGTGGTTAAAACATCTGCTGAGAGGCCCACTGCTGGGGAGCTCTGGGTTCCCAGTCAGCTGTGACTGACCTCTGTCCTCACAGCCACCATTCAGCTCTGAGAATGAATGAATGAGCCAACAGATGCATGCATGAATGAATGAACACACCAACAAAGAACAACGAAAAGGAAACCGAAACTTAGTGTCCAGAAGAGGAATAAAGTGAGGGAAGCTCGGGAGAGTCGGCAGGCACTGCCTGGAGAAGCCTCTGGGGGGACCGCACCCGCTCCCTGTGTGGCCCACAGCTGGAGCAGCAGCCTTGGTGGTCTGCAGGGGACCCGGGAGTCCACGCTGCACAGGCAGAAGGAGCTTTCTTTGTAGCCCTTGAGGCTGCAGCACCAGAGGAGGCAGCGAGGCACCTGTGTGGCCCAAGGCTCCCAGAGCACAGGCCCGGCAGCTTCGGCATCAATTCCGAAGACTGGCATTCCACACTCTGTGTGAGCCCTGCAGGATTTGGGGTTAACAAGACCTCGGCTGCCAAGGCTCAGACACCTTCGGAGAGCCAGTCTGCTGAGGCCTGGGCATCACTAACAAGATGAGTTATTACAGTGACTTCTCCAAGCCAGCTGTGTCCTAGGGTCCCGCAGGGCTCACATTAATGAAAAAATGAGACAGTCCCCTTGCTTCCAGAGACCCGTCTGGAAGCCACCAGCTGGGTTCAGGGGTTCTTTAGAAACAGTTTCTGGAGACCCCTACTTAGCATGAGCTCCAGCTCTAAGTGACCTCGGAGAAGTAGCTCAATCTCACTGAGCCCCAGTTCTTCCTACAGAGTAAGGAGCACTCATCCATGAAGGGTTATTGGTGGAGAGGACCAGCCCAAGGTATGAAAAACATATCTCACAGGACAGGTAGCAGGCCCTTCCAAGAGACGGCTGTTCTCGTAAATGGCAGCCATCGGAGGCCCTGGGGCTGCCTGAGCAGTGGGGAGCCCCAAGTTACTGAGCTCCCTGAGCTATGCAAGGCTGCCAGGCAGGGCTAGAGGGAGGGTGGACGGCTGCATGGGCACCACTGGCTCCAGATGCCCCACCATGCCTGGAAGGCCCAGGGTCTATAGCCCCCTCTATGCCTAGACCTCCCCACAGCCCGGACACCCCTTAAGAGGCGCAGCACCAGGGCATCTCTGCAATTCACTTTCATGGCCTCCTTCTACTACTGATCTCCCCAGTCCAGCCAGCAGTAAGCAAATGGCCCAGTTGCCAAGCTGCGGGCCAGTGTCCCAGGCACTGCCCTCCAAGTGGCACTGGCTTCTCCCTCTTGAACCTGTCCTTTGTCCCCTTGGCTCCCATTCAGTTTCGCAGAATGTGAGACTCTGCTCATGGGAATTGGGAAAAAGCCCAAGAGATGGAGTGCCGGGTTTCAAACTGTGTTCCCAGGGCACCAGGGTCCGCAGGGGGCTGAGCTCTGCCTCTAATGGGATGGCGTGCCTTTAACGAACCTTCTCTTCCTGCTGTGGCTGGAAGAGAAAGCTGTGACACCAAATCCCTGGAAGCATGTGCACAAAAGCTCACCTAATTCAAAATCGAGCCCCCCGCACCCCACTTTGCTGCTTTGAGACATCTTTATCCATTCAAAGGTTTTCATCCCCGGATGAAACAGCCATAAATCTGATTTGATCCTTGCTGAAAGGCTGAAATTTTAGTTGGTCTTTGTCCTTCAAAGTTCTTCTCATTTTTCCTTTCACTTGTCAGGGCTGAGAAGCCGTTAACTCCTCTCCATTGTACAAATTCTAAACAAGTTTCACTGACTTCCCTGTTTCCCTTCCATTGCCCCCAACCAGGAGGCCCCATGAAGGGGACTTGTTTTGTTCACTGCTGTATTCTCACCACACGACAGGCACCACAAATACTGATTTAATGTTTATTTTAATTAACTAAATGCAACAATTTATAACAACCATAGCACCTACTACGGTCCAAGCCCTGTTTACACGTGTGACATGTGTTAATTCACCCGCCATTCACATCCACCCTTAGACATCCGTCCCATTATCCCCATTCTACAGATGGAAAAACAGAGGCACCACTACACTTGCTACCCTGGATTCACAGCATCTTCCAGGCCCCACCCTCGGTCCCTGGCTCACTTGTTTCCCACTCCCTGGAAGGAGACCCTGCTTTCTCTGTGCCCCCGCCAGCTTCATCACCTCTGTCTCTGCTCCTGCAAGTCTCAGAGCTAGGGGAGCTGGGGATTATCTCGCAAACTGCACATTTTGCAGATAAGGAGGCTGAGGACTGACAGCTTCCTGTGTAGTTGAGGGAATGAGGTGGAAAGAAAATGACAGCCAACAGCCAAGTCATTGAGGGAGGCTAGCAGATGCCCAAGGAGGGTGAGTGGCCATGGCTGACCATGGCAGGCAGGGGCTTCCAGGAGGAGGTGACAGCTCTCACAATGTCTCAAGTCCTCCAAACAGCAGCAGCCCACAGCTGTGGGGTCTCAGCCATTCCACCCACAAACATAAAAAGAGAAGGCACCCAGGGTCTCTCAGATTAGCAGACACACCTGCCCACTCCCCAAGAAATGGGCCTGTGAATTTGACTGGCCTGTGGTCGGCAGCAGCAGGAGAGGCTTTAGGCAAAGACCTCGAGCTGGACAGAGTTGTTCCCCACCTGGGACTGCACCCCAGCAGCCTGTCTCATCCTTCCCCGGATGCCAGGGTGGGTATCTGTAACTTTCCTCCTCGAAGGAAACAGAGCAGCAGCCCGGCCGACTTGGCTTGTTGTTCTCACACAGCTGTGCCATGCACACCCAGCCCATCCGAGGAGCCTGTGGGTCGCCTGGCTCCTGCCTAGCACTGTACCAGCCTTCCCAGGGTCCCCTCACAGAGGGTTCATCCTCCGCTTCCCCCAGGCTGAGAGGTCCACTCTGACCGTCAGTGTCTGTTCCACTGAGAGGCCCTATGCTACAGTAATGATGATGATGACGATGACGGCTGACCCTGAGTACCACGTACTTCACAACCATTAAATCACACATGCAAACCTTTGCCACAGAGAGCATGATGAGGCCCACCTTACAGAAGAGAAAAACTGAAGTTCAGGGAGGTCACCTAACATGTTCAAATCCTTACCGTCCCCTAGTGTGAGGTTTTGCCATCAGAACTGGGTGTGAGTCCCATCTCTGACACGAGCTCTGTGATCCAAGGCAGCTTACATAGCTGCTCTGTACCTCAATGACCTCGTCTGTAAAGTGGGATAGTGGTGCCCAACTCATAGGCATTCTTGGAGGGCTGAATGAGAAAGCGCCTGGCACCTAGGAGCTGCTGACGAACGGCAGTTATTATTATTTTTTCTCATTAATAATATTCATAGAGAAAAGAGACTCAGAGTTGTTTGGGGACAAGGGTACCAGTTACCCAGGGTCACCTGGGCGGTGTCCATCCAAGAGTCAAAGGAGCACAGGCCTTGGAGATGGCCTGAACTGAGTTTCAACCGGGCTCCCATGTCCTGCTGTGTGACCTTGAACATCAGCAGAGGCGTCACGGGGGGCAGCCCCGGGGGTCCCCCACGCTCACAGGTGCCTTCCCAGAACGGGACCTGGTGGGGCTCCTTCTACCCTCTCTGATGCCGTGCTTCCTGTGGGGAGTGTGTCCTGCTCTGCTTCCACCCCAAGGTGGAAGGGGAGCTGCTTGGCCGTCCCTGGAGAGTTCCAAAGAAGGCCCCACCCAGGTCCAGGCTGCAAGGAGACCCACCCTCACCAAGCACAGCCACGTGGCTTCTTTCCCACCCTCTGCGTCAATAAAGGCTGGTTCTGGGGAAAGCTTCAGACCCGCATCTGCTCCATTCCCAGCACACGCCTGGTAACACCTACAGCTGGCTAGGCTCTGCCCTGCGTCCCTCCAGCACAGGGCCAGCAACCGAGAGAGGAAGGATGAAAGATGAGTCTGAAAATCATGGCTAGAGACCCAGGCAGAGGCTCCCACAGTCTGAGACCCGGCTAACCGGCCCCCGGTTCCCCTGTCACTGCTCAGCAGGCAAGGACCGTGCCTGGGGGGAAGCTTCTGGAACATTCTTCATCCAGGTGGACGGGGCTGTTAGCTTTGAGCCAGGGATTCTGGCTCCGACCTCCCCAATCACATGCTGAACCACATTTCCACATACTCACACTGGTTGTTTTTTTAATTAAGAGATTTAAAAAACCAGCTAATAAATAAGTCATCTTCCCTAAGACTTCCTGAGAAGCACCAGTGCACAGGCGAGGCCTGAAACATGAAACGGCGGGTGACAGGCCTCGTGAGTCACAGGGCAGGCCTGGGCCCTACAGCCACATGGGTCACCTGCAAGCCCAGCCCCGGCTGCTGTGTGGGCCGGCAGGTGACTCACCCCTTTGGGCTCCGGTCTCCTCAGCTGTGGGTTCTGCTAAGCGCATGCTGCATAGCGCACTTAGGCCCTCACATGTGGCAGGTGTTCAGATCACCGTGAGGCTCAGTTTCCCCACGTGGAGAGTGGGAACGAGCAGACCGAACTCGCTGCACTGCTGGAAGATTCAACAAGGCTGGGCCTGGGCGGCTCGCGCCACGCTGGTTGCTATCCTGATGCCCTTGTCATTGTCACCGTAAAGGGGACAGCCCCTCGGGTCACACGGTACGTGATCCACACTACGAGTCCCACTCCAAGTGCTTTACATTTCCTACCGTTTAATCCTCACAACTGCCCGAGGAAGGGGGCAGCATTCACATCTGCATTCTATGGTCTAGATGACAGGTAAAGGATAGGGTGAGTGACCCCAGACCTCTGGCCTGTGGACCCGGGCACAATAACCCCCTGCACAGACAGCCAGAGTCCAGATCCCACCACTGCCCTCAGACTGGACTCTGATGCTGGGGGAGGGCCCTGGCAGGGGTGCTGACGTGGTGGCTCCATCACCAGTGAAGTGCCTGTGTGTCGGGACCAGGCTCATGGACCTAGGACCTCCAGGAGAACATACAAGACTCTGAAGGAGCAGGAACCCGGGTCTCCCAGCTCCAACCTGCAGCTTCCCCCAACTCAAGCTCCCCGTGACCCCTGCCTGAGGCTCCTCCTTGCATTCTGGGCCTCGCCAGTCCAGAGTCCCATCCAGGGGGGCAGGGAATGATGCCCTCCTACTAAGGGGTATCTGTACATCTCCCTGCTCATGGGCTCTCCTCCTAGGCCACTCCCTTCTCTCGGTGTGTCTGTCTGTCTGGGTCTCTCTCTCCCACGTGCTCCCACCCCACCCTGGCTCCCCGTAGCCCACTCTCCCTTGACCCTCCACTTCTCCCCCACCCCCCGCTACAACTTCCGCTTCCCCTCCTCGTCCACATCCTGCCTCTCGTCCTCCTTATCCTGGCTGCCTGCCGTTTCCGCGGTCTATTTTTGCCAGCCTTTGTCTTTGTTTCTCCCCCTTCTTTTTCTCCAGGGCCCTCCCTTCCCTCCCTGCTTTTGCCTCCTCCCAAGGCGCCTTTGTCCCCAGACCCTCTCAAGGGCCTGAAGAGCCTAGCCTGGCCTGGCCAGCAAGGCCCAACCGGCCAGCACACTCACTCCCGGCCACCAGGATGCCACCGAAGCCCCTCTATGCTCTGCAGCCAGAGGAGGAAGGGGGAGCCTGGGCAGAAGGGACACTTTTTCATCTTTGTTGCTAACGGTGGTGTTCATGGCCGAGTGGCCAGGGACAGAGGACACAGCCAGGAGCTGAAGGCACTCGGACATGCGTCCCAAAAACAACTGTTGACTAATAACACTGAACACTGCGCCAATTTCAACCCATGAAGTTAATTTAAGAAAAAAATGAGAAACAATGACACCCAGAGCAGCCGCGGCAGTGTTAAAATAAGGACACTTGTGCCCCGTGGATGGCGTTACAGACGGACTCCACTCCACGGGAAAGCTAGAGAGCCTCATCGATATCCAAAGCCATCAAAACATTCATAACCCTGTGGCCAACTAACCTCCCTCCTGGGAATTTTTCCAAATGATCTTTCATCATCAAAGGGAAAGGATAAAAATGCTACAGGCACGCAGATATTCACTGTGGCACACTCTACTGAGGAAGAAAAGCAGGAAATGGCCTTAGTATCTAATCAAAGGGAGATGGTTTCATGGAAAACGGTACGACGCAAAAGACGATCACGTAGCCACAGAGAAGCTTCCATGATGGCGAAGACTGGGGAAACGACATCTCCGCTGATGACAGTGGAGGAGGAAATGGAAGGAGCCAGCATGTTCACTGTGCCTGGAATGACATAAAAGTACGTCTACAGATGGGCCAGGACCAAGAGGAATAAACGGAAAATCGATACAAGTAACCCTTGGCAGCCAAATCCACCTAGCTCCTGAGTTCAGGCGGGGAAGGGCGCCAAATGATCCCGATCCATGTGGTTCTGGAGCTGGGGACGTCAGGCAGCCAAGTGAGGAATTTATCCCAAAACACATCCAAACCCGTTCATCTGGTGTGTGCCTGGGGAGGGGAGGGTTTCCATCCTTGGGTGAGTTGTATGAAGAGGTTTTTTTCATCTTCTTTTAAGTTATCTTCCATGTTCCTTTGATACTGTTTTTGCAGTTAAATAAAGGAAAGTCACAATTCTCGTGTCCAGGGCTTTGGGGCTGACACAAAGCTTTCCCACACATAATCCCTGAGCCTCACAAAAGCTCCGTAAGGAAGCAGGGCAGGAGTTTTACTAACCCCATTTTTACCAAGAAAATGAGGAATCAGAAAGGGTATGACTTTCCCAGAGTCACGCAGCCATGAGGTGGCAGAGACGGGACTCAAATGAGGCCCCCCGAAAGGCAAGGGCTGGCTCAGCCCTGTCGTCACTGGGCGCTTGCAAGGCCAACCCCAGACACCAGCGCTCCAGCCCCCTAGACATCTCTGGAGCCACCCACCCTGTGACACGTGACACTGTTGCTGAGCCCTCATGAGGATAACGTCTGCAAGGGTAACAGCCACACCCAATGCCAGCTTCCCCACATGGCTCAGGAACAGGGACCCACGACAAAACCTCTGCCTCGGTCCCTCAGCTCAGGCCCGGCAGCCTGCGAGAGCCAAGGCTATGCAGTTAAACAGTCACCAGTTCAAACCGCGACTCCTCCACTGCGTGCAGGCTGAATCCCTTGGAGCCTGCACACGACCAGGAGAAAAACTGGAATGCTTGTACAGGGGAACCTCTTACGGTCACCAGATAGAAGGAGGAAGTGTGTACCCTGCACGCAGTTCGATGTCCGGCCCACCGTAAGCGCTCCCTATGCTGCCGCATCCTCCTCTGGCCTGCGCATTTGCTCTCCTTGTCTGGAAGGTTCTAACCCGACACCCCAGGGTGGCTCTCTCCTTCACCCTCCTTCAAGTTTCACATCAAGCGTTAGCCTGGTAGAGGCCTGGTCACGCCACAACACCTGCTCCCGTTACCCTGGGTGGGTCTCGTCTTCTTCAGGGCCCTTACTCCCCGCTGACATGCTAAGCATTTGTTCTGTCGCTTTTGTTTTTGTTTCTGAGATAGAGTCTCGCTGTGTCACTCAGACTGGTGTGCAGCGTAACCCCGGCTCACTGCAACCTCCATCTCCCAGGTTCAAGCAATTCTCCTGTCTCAGTCTCCCGAGAAGCTGGGATTACAGGAGCGTGCCGTCACACCTGGCTAATTTTTGTAATTTTAGTAGAGACGGGGTTTCGCCATGTTGGCCAGGCTGGTCTCAAATTCCTGACCTCAAGTGATCTGCGTGCCTTGGCCTCCCAAAGTGCTGAGATTACAGGCGTGAGCCACCGCGCCCAGCCCCACGCTAAGCATTCGTATGCTGGTTTGTCACAGTGGCATCAGGCCTCTGCACTCAGCTCCCGTAACCATGAGAACAGAAACATCATTCACTAGTGCCATAATCCTCGCACACAGTAGGAGCCCAGAGAACGAATGGCTTAACCACTAATTGGTAGTGATGACTTTGCCAGAGAGCAACAGGAACCTGTAGCTACACCTTACCTGTTACAGTCCCTGAGGAATGTCACACTCCTTGGGACACTGCAGGCCTCTGGCCCAGGCGTGTCCACAGGTCTCTCACCCTCTCTCACGTCCCCTCCTACTCCCCAGGGACCGAAAGGGCACAGTCCAAAGGCTGGCACTGAGAAGATATCAAGACTCCTGCTGGCTGGAAACACATGAAAAACGGTCTTGAGGCAGCAGAAACTGCAGATTTCAGGACATCGCTGGATTCTGAACCCCTAGAAGAGGTCACATTCCTAGCGCTGGAGAGCTGGGGACGTTCCTGAGTCTCTCCTTCCCCTCTGCCTCCTCCTGCCACAGCTGGCATTTGCCAAAACCTCCCCTGCAGTGAAGGGCCTTTACTGGGCGCTTTACACACATCGCGGATCGGCTCTCTCCCCCACCCTGAATTCGGCTTGGCAGTGCCAAGGGAGGGGGGCTCCATAAACCCAGAAGCAGGGGCCAAGGCTGTCCCACGGCTGGGTCCCAGGAGAACAGTGGCCTTGTGGGCTATCATCTGTTTGGTGACAGGGTGTGCCGGGTTCCTGCACTCTGCAAAGTCACACACTTGTAAAGGCTTCCAGACATCTGGGTACAGTGGCACTTTTGGCATAAGGGACTCACAAAGGAGACCTCTCCTGTTGGTCTCTCACCCAAGCCCCTGCACCCAAGTGATGTACCTGAATAGTACTCTCTGACTACAGGGGAGAGAAAAGTACCAGTGTATTGTGGGTCTGGAAGCTCTCCCTTTTCCTCAGGACCCAGAGCCTCTGCAGGTAAAGTCCCCGTCTGCGGGGAACAAGCACTACCTCCCCTCTTAACCCAGCAACTCCAGCTCCTCCTCTCCTATGCACACAGAAGTCACCTTCTCCAGGAAGCCCTCCCTGATTCCTGAAGTCAGCCTCCAAGAGCCCCATGAGCATCTGCATGGGCACACTGCTCCCCTCTTTGCCCAGCTTTTCTCATGCCACCAGCTGGAATGTGAACTCCCTAAGGCCTTACACAGGCTGGGCCTTCACGGCTGCATCTCCTGTGCCTCAGACTGTGGCCAGGACATAGCGGACAACCAAACTAAAAAATGGATGAATAACAAAAGAATTAACCAATAGAATGAATGAAAGCAGAAAGAACTGGAACAGGCTGAATTAAAAAATGAATGAAAGAATGAAGCACCAATGAAAATCGCAGGAAGGAATGAAAGGCCATCTCTCCCAGTGCCCGCCCAGAGTCAGGAAGCAAAGTCCAGCATCAATGACAGTGGCTCACATCTGACCCTACAGTGGCAACTTCATCGTTCCGCCAGAGTTCTCTCCCCATCTTCCTGATCACACTTGGCCTGCAGGACAATGAAGAGCCAGGAGCTGGGGGGAGAGTTCCCAAAGAGGAGTGCAGAAGTTCCGCGCCCTCCCAAGGCTCTCCTGGAAGTCGAAGTCACAGGAGCCTCCCTGGTGCTGGGGTAAAGCGAGGGAACTGACGACTGCCCAGGAGGGAGAAGCGGCACACAGAGAGGGGATGGGGGAACGAACTGGCATGTCACCTTTATAGCAGTCCCAGGAGATGCATTTCTTCACTGTTTCAGGGAGAACCAGACACAGAAGAGGCCAACAATCAAAATCTATAGATGGAACGAGTGGCTGACTGCAGTAATGATGGCTACCAGCACACACCCTCTGTGCGAAGGGCCCTGTTCTAAGCACTCCACATGTATTACCTCACTTATTCCTCCCCGCCACCCAGTGAGGTAGGCACCATTATGTCCAGTTTAGGGACTGGGAAACTGAGGCACAGAGACTCTCAGCGGGTGACCCCAGGTCACACAGCCAGAAGTGGAGGAAGAGGAATTTAAAACCCATGTAGACTGGCTCTGGAATTGGAGCTCTTAACCCCCTGCAGTCACTGCCTCTCAGCCTCAGTGTGCTACAGTCGCGGAGCTAACCATAACCATAACAATGTAACAGCGGACTCACGCTTAGTATGCTAAGGTCATGCAGCCAATAAAAAATAACACTACTGCTCTCAGCTTACTACGCAAACGCAAACGGCGCCATGCCGACAATAATAAACAACAAAACAACAATAACACGTACAAATCAAATGACAATAATTAAAGTAAGATGCAAGGGTGCCAGGGCATCCCAATGACACCTCCAGACGGCAAAGAGCAGGAGCCGGGAGCAGTAATTCCACGCAGGAAGGGGCATTTGAAGCCCGTCTAGTAACTGTGTGTGCACAGCTGGAAGATCCTTCTCGTTTGTTGGTAGAGGATGGCTCTGAGACGCTGCTGGGCGAAACCCCCTGAAGTTGTTCCCTGGCACCAAGCTCTGGAGACTTTACGCCAGGCACCAAACGAACACTTTGCATGGGTTTTCTGCTTTAATCCTCACACAGACCCTGTGAAAGTGGTGCCAGGAAGCCGCAGTCTGCAGATAAAGCTGAGGCTCAGAGAGGTTAAGTGACTTGCCCAGCGTCACAGAGCTAGGAAATGACATCTGAACGCAGCCTCTCTCTCTGACCGCAAAGCCTTGCGCTCTGGCTCTGGCTTCCTTCGCCTTGGGAGAGGAGGAGCTGCCTGGAAGCCACGCAGGCCACACTGCCCGGCCTGCCCATTCCCGCCAAGCCAGTCTGCTTGGCAGGCCACAGGCCCGGAACCCCTCACTTCAAAGTGATTCACCCTCGACGGCTATGTGGTTTAGTCTGGGGCCTTGGGAGTGGAGCAGTCAGAGCCCTCTCGGCCCTGACCACCCAGGTTTGAAGCCGGTTCCCCAGGACCTCAGAAATCCAGGTGCCAGCTCGCCACCACCGCCTGGGACAGCCTTGCTTAAGAGAGGTCACCATTTCTCAGGAAGTCACGCTGGGGTTCACACGCAGAGCAGCGAGGCTCAGAGGCACTGGAGGGAGGCAATGGGGGACCCCAGAGTAGCCCCCACCCCTGCAGTTCACTCGAAGTCTCACCCTTCCTTCTGGCAGAGCCTGCTGTGGCTCTCAGGGCTCCCTGTGACCAGAGGCCAAGCACAGCCCAGCAGGAGTCCCCTTCCGTTTCTCCAAGGCCTGGTGTCCAGAGGAACGAAGCTGCACCAGTTGCTCCCACCCCAGTCCCATGCTCCGTCCAGAAGCTTCCCTCTCTGCGCTCAACGCCCAGCGTGGTTATCTCCTGCCGTGCGCCTTTGAACCCCGGGAGGCCAGGGAATACTGGAATGTGTGATGCCTGAGGTCAGAGCTCCAGTTTGATTTGAGCTGAGCCGAGATGAGGGGAAAATGGCCAAGAACAACTCGCTCATTTACTTCATTTCCAGACTTGGCGGCTGCTGGGGCCGGGCTTCCAAACCAAGCTGGCTTTGGCCAGGACATCTGCAACAGCGCCCGCCACCAGGCACAGCTGGATTCGCTTAGGGAGTTAAGAGTCTTCAAGTTCTCTTAAGAAATTGGTTCCTGAGGAGCCCAGCTCTCTCTGGGGACCGCGCGACAGGCCTGCCCACTCCAGCCTCACCTCCTGCGGAAACTGTCTATGGAACTAGAGGGACCTGGTGGTCTGCTTGGAGAGTGACTGTGTGCACTCAAGTGCAAGGCGGTCGGCCCTGGGTGGCCCTCCTGAATCAACTCCAGGGAGGACCCGAAGTTGTCACTGTGTCCCAGGGCCTAGGACGGATGCGGTGAATTAGAAAAGAAACCCAAGAATAAATGGATGATCCTTAGTTTCCACATCTGTCAAACGGGGGTGGTAATATCTACCTCCCACGGCTGCTCGGAGGCCCAGCCAACCAAACAGAGGCAAGGCCTGAACATAAAGGTGTGCACGCTTGTCTCTGAACTGTTAAGTCCCTCAACTCCTGATCTCACTGCCACTTCTTGGGAACCTGAACATCTCTGAGAAAGCCTGGCTGTGATGGAAAAGCCTCCCTTTCTTCTCCTAAGCCCATTCACGTGAGTCAGACACATCAGCTCACTCTGACCAGCAGGCAATGAACGTGAAAACCAACACGCCAAGAACAGAATGATGGCCTTGAGTGTGGCCTTTGGGAGCCCCTCTCTGCCTCTCAGGCTGCGTGCCAGGCTCTCACGCCCAACCCCTCAACCCTCCGCATTCACGTGAGGCTGACACATCAGCTTACTCAGGTCTCGGAACTCACACTGGGTCTGGGAGCTCAGGACGATCGGCCCACGACACACAGTGCCCGAGTGACTCATTCAGGGAAGTGGCAGAATCCAGGGGAGGGCTGGGTACTCCCACCTCTACAGTATGGTGGTCCAAGCAGGCCACGTGGTGCCACCCCAGCTCTACCATTCATTAGCAATACCACCTCCCGCAAGCTTGTGCCTCAACATCCCTTTCTGCATTTGGGAATCATAACACTGCCTATTTCATCACGTTGTTCCCTGCCTGTGAAAAACTGTACCCACATAACAAAGTAACACCTAAAATTCTCAGGAAAGCATCTGGCATAAGTGCTCAGTAAATGTTAGCTCTTATTGTTTTTCCACAGGCTGCCTAAACATAGAGCTAAATAAATAGCCCATCAGTTCCCATTGAGTCCGGAGGGACATCAGAAGGGCTGTGGTTAGAAATCTCCTCCAATCTTCCGACTGGAGTTCTCCACCCAGGCCACACTGTCCAATCACCTGGGGAGCGTCTGCAAACTGGGACGTCCAGCAGTCCACAGCACAACTAGTCTGCGTTTTCATGAACCAGAACACCGGCGTTATGATCAGCTTTCCACGATTAGAGCTGTAGAATAGCTCAAACACGACAACAGGTAGAAAGAGCTCGGATGCGTGAGCTGGAAAACACACCCAGTAACTTTTTCCACCCATTTCAAAGTCGTTTGCAGTATTTCTTGACAGATATGAGCTCACGAGGAGATGGATGGAGAACATATTACAGCAGGAAAATTTAAAAACAACTTACATGTCCATCACCAGGAACCGAGCTGAATACATTCTGGTACACATACGCAGTAGAATACTCCGCAGCTATTCAAACAGACGATGTCAGAATAAAAAACAAGACGTCTGGGCCCCACACACAGCAAACGAATCCCAACGTCTGGGGGCAGAGTCAGGCATCCGGACATTTTTTAAGCTCCTCAAGTAATTCCGATATGCAGCTCAAGTTGGAAACTGCTACTCTAAACTCTCCCAAGAAAGCCTTGGACAGAAAAAAAAAAAAAAGGGTGGGGGGTGGGTTTCAGGGGCAGGAGGAGGAAGGCAGAAGGGGAGGGAGGGAGAGAGGCAGGACAGAGGGTAAATCTGAGCAAAGCCCACTCCTAGGAGAGGGACAAAGACAGAGGAATAAGGAAGCCAAGGAAGCCATGAATGAGGACACCCGGGCAGGCAAGGATCAAAGGTGGAGGAAACCCCACACTCGCTCCAGAAGCCCACCTGGCATCTCCCAGCCCCATCCAGAGGCTCCGAGTACTGGATCTGCACGAGGCTTCCATCACTAAGTCTAGAGGAGTCCCATCAATGGCCTTAAACTAGCCGGGTCTGTGTACACTGCAGCAGAGAGCCATGATTACCCAACGACCCCATCATAAAAACCCACTCCTGCCTCAAGTTCCCCATTCCCATGGCCCAAGGGGGAACAGTAGCTGCTTTTACTGGAGGGAGGTTGGTTCTGCAACCAGGTAATCGTTCTCCACTATAGTCAAAATGGAGTCCAACCTGCAACACCCTTCGTTCTGCGCCTTGGGCAGGTGGGTTGCCATGGCAGTCACATATCCCAAACCTTGGCCAGAGCCAGGGCTTTGCTGAGCTGCCCCAGGCTTCCTGCCCAGGCGGTTCTGGCTCTCCCTGCCTCCCAGAACCCTTCCTTGGGCTGTCAAGTGAAACTCCATCCAGCCGCTGTGGCCTTTTCACCAAATCCAACTTTGCCACAAGGAATAGGGGACTGGCAAGGTCTGCCACGGAAGGGAGCTGGTGGGCCTCCAAGCTGACCTGGAGTTGTTGCTGGAGAAAGATGATGGCCAAGCACACCTGAAACTATCTCGCTGACTCAGCAAAAACGGTATCTGCTTTGTTCGCCACTGAATCTCACATCTAGCAGAAACCCCAGGACATAGCAGGTGTTCAACAAATACTAACCAATCCATTAATCTTGAAATGATTAAATACAGGATTGAACTAAACTGGACGCCACCTTACACAAGATTCTAGTTGATGACAAAAAAGACATGTTGGGTGGGACATGTAAAATGCAGACAATTCCATCCCCTTAATCTCAGTCCTCTGATTTGGATCAAGATCACCACTATCTGCCAGGAAGATAACACGCTGCAGGATGGTTGCGAAATTCTAGAAGCAGAGTTTATAAACCACTGTGCTATATAAACAGCAAGAGCCGTAAGTGACCAGCCCTGAGGATTGCTGGAGGAGGGGACAGCTGAAAGGTCCCCAGACTAGAATGTGGGCAAGGCTGCCACTCCTTGCAGCAGGCCTCAGTGAGCCCCGTCGATCCCCACGAGGCAGTGGAAAGGAAGAAGAGGTGGCGAGAGGGATAGAGAGGCAAGCCAGCAGGCATCTCGGTTTTCAGAGCTGCCACTTTCCTGAACGCATTAGAGCAGACACAGCTCTCTCCTCTCCCTCAGAGTTAAGGCCAAAGTTCTTACAAGGCCTACGCTATCTGACCCCACTAGTGACGCACAGAGCTCACCTCCAGCCACCCTCCTCAAGGCACATTCTGCCCCAACCACATTTACCTCCTGGAACTCCCAGTAAATTCCTGCCCCAGGGCCTTTGCACATGCTGTGGATGGTTCCTTTATCTCCTTTAGCCCCTGCCCTGGGGCCTGTGCGCATACACAGCTTCCTCCCTTACCTTCTTCAAACCTGCTTAAATGTCACCTCTCATCCAGATTTTCTGTGGTCTCCCTATTCCAAATGCCACCACACACGGACGCCATACCCTCCTCATTCATAGCAATACTCCTGCCCTCCTTCGCCTGACGTTTTCCTCCATAGCACTTAGTAGCAGTTGTTCATTTCCTTGTTCATTTCCTCTCCTACAGGAATGGGGGCTCCAAGAGGGCCAGGAGGATGCCTGCTTTGCTCCGCACCTGCAATGGTGCCTGGTGCACGGGGGATGCTCCTCCACCATCTGCTGAATGGATGGAGCGAGCAGGCACATTTCTGTGCAGACAGCATCCATGACTTGCCTCACTGACCCCGCGGTTGACCCTGTGAGTCAGACCCTATCTCATCCCCAGTTTACAGTTGGGAACAGGCTCAGCTTAGGATGTGCTGGAGCCTGGATTCAAACCCAGCCCCAGTGACTCCGAAGCCTGGGTTTGTCACCCTCTCCAGCATGGGAAGATGCAGCCTGCATTTCCGGCCCCAAGCACATTATGCTCTCAGCTGTTCCTCTTCCTGTTACTGTGAAAGGGAAGCTCCTACATGGGGAGGGGCAGGGGCTTCCCCAGTATGCACCATCCTCCTGGGACACACGTGTTCACCAGGTTCAAGAGGGAGCAGAGGTCCTCTCTCCAGAAGCTGCTTAGCAGGTGACCAACTCCCAGTCTGTCCCATGGCTTAAAAGGCCCTCTGTCATCTCACCCTCCCCTCCAGGAGCTCCTCCTCTGGGTACCCGGGCACCCAGCACCCCTCCAAAGCCAAGCACCCACTCGCCTTTAGGCCTCAGACTCCCTGCCTGCCTGCCCCACTCTCTCCCACTATGATAGGCAAAAGAATGGCCCTAATCATCCCACTCCCTCCAACTTGTGAATATACGGCCTGACACGGCAAAAGGACCCTGGAGAGTCACTTAAGCTGAGGATCTTGAAATCAGAAATGCCCCTGGGTGATCTGGTGGGCCCAGTCTAACCACAGGGTCCTTATAAGAGGGGATAGGGCCAGGCCCAGTGGCTCATGCCTGTAATCCCAGCACTTTGGAAGACCGAGGCAGGTGGATCACTTGAGGTCAGGAGTTCGAGACCACCCTGGCCAACACAGTTAAAAATACAAAATTAGCTGGGTGTGGTGGTGCATGCCTGTAATCCCAGCTGCTTGGGAGGCTGAGGCACGAGAACCACTTGAATTGGGGAGGCAGAGGTTGCAGTCAGCCAGGATCGCGCCACTGCACTCCAGCCTGGGTGACAGAGCGAGATGCCCTCTCAAAAAAAAAAAAAAAAAAAGAGGGAGGCAGGAGGGCCAGAGCCAGAGAAGGAGATGTGAGGACTGAAGCAGAGGTTGGAGAGACGCTGCCACGAGCGAAGCGACACAAGCAGCCTCCAGACAAAGGAAAACGCAACAGACCCTTCCCTCAGGCTTCCAGAAGCACCATGACACCTCCTCGACTTCAGCCCCCACGAGACCCACTTTGGACTTCTGACCTCCAGAACTGTAAGATGATAACTTTGAGTTGCTTTAAACCACAAAGCCTGTGGTCATTTGTCATAGCAGCCACAGGAAACTAACGTACCCATCCCCCGAAGCCCTCAGCTGAAACAGCACCCTTCTGGCCCTGGCGTGGCCTCATCCCACGCAAATGCTCCCTGGACTTCCTCTTTCATAATTATCTGTCAGTGTTACTTAGTTGAGGTCTGAAGCCGTCAGCTCACATCCAATTTCAGTCTCCGCTTCTCACAAGCTGTGTAACGCTGGGAAAGCTTCTCAGCCTCCCTGTCCTCTTCTGTTACACACGGTCGCTCAAGGCCCTCACCTGTACACTTGCCATGAGACTGGAATGATAGAGCCCACGCAGAGACAGGGCCTGGCACGCTCAGACAAGGGTGACACTACAATCTGTACCATCTGCAAGACCATCAGGTCTGTGGACAACGGAGACTATGGTCTCATCACTGCATATCCCCAGAGCCTACATGGTGCCCAGCTATCAAGTCTGAACAATATTTGTTGAATGAATGATGAGTCCTGCAGCCATCAAAAATCTCAGACGCAAACATGGGGGACACACCATGTCTGGCTAAGGGAGACAGCCGGGCCAAACCCTGAGGGGAACACAGCTTCCCCTGCTCAACTCAGTGGCTCCCAACTAGTTCAAACTGGGCAGAGTAGGTCTCAACCGGTGCCGAGGCCACCCCACAAAATCACTGCAATCGGCGTCACCTTTGGACCTCACCCTGACATCACACACAGCTTCCCTCCCACTCTGCCTCAGCTGAGTACCCCCCAGGATGGCCAAGGAGAGACCCCCTCCATGACGAGTGAGGGAAACCCCTCACTCCTTCCCCAACAACATTGGGGAAACTGATGTCATCAGAACAGTCCCCTTGCACAAGGCAGCTGTAGAAGTAAAATGAGAGAAGATGAATCAGTGCCTGGCATACAGTGGGCACCCCATAAATCCCCATTAAATAGTTTTTAATTATTTTATCCCACAGCAAACACATAAGCAGCAACACGTGCCCCTCCCAAAATCACCTGCAAAACAACTGAGGGAGGGTAGAACAGCAGAAAGGGTCAGGGCTTTGGACTCAGACGGAGTTTTTTTTTTTTTTTTTTTTCATTATTTTTTGAGACAGAGTCTCATTCTGTTGCCCAGGTTGGAGTGCAGTGGTGCAATCTCGGCTCACTGCAGCCTCCGCCTCTCGGGTTCAAGTGATTCTCGTGCCTCAGCCTCCTGATTAGCTAGGATTACAGATGTGTTTCACCACGCCTGGCTAATTTTTAAATTTTTAATAGAGACGGGGTTTTGCCACGTTGGCCAGGCTGGTCTCAAACTCCTGACCTCAGGTGATCTGCCTACCTCAGCCTCCCAAAGTGCCAGGATTACAGGCGTGAGCCACCACGCCTGGCCTCAGATGGAGATTTGAGGCTGAGTGAGCTTGGGTAAGCTACCTGACCTCTCTGAACCTGTTTCCCTATCCATAAAATGGAGATCACATTACCTACCCTAAAGGAGTGCTACCCCACACAATGAAATACTGCATAGCGGTCATTCTCATGTGACAATCGCTTGAGAAGCTGTTCGGAAAAGACATCCCCCAGACCAAAGCCATCAGCATCTCTGGATTTGGGTGCTTATGAAGATCCCCAGGCAATGCCAATGTGCAGCCAGGGCCAAGAAGCATGGATGCCCTTGTGGACATGGCACAAAGTAGGCACTCAGGAAATCCAAGCTTTCATCACGATTTCATCAACTGGACAGGATTTTCTTTCATTCATTCAGCATACATTTGTAGAGGGCCTACTACATACAACTGCAAATCAAATTTAAAGTCGTATGTTGGTTTTCAAGAGCCGGGGGTAGGGGAAAGAGGAGTGATGGTTAATGGGTACAGGGTTTCCTTCTGGGGTGAAGATGTTTTGGAACTAGACAGAGGTGACGGTGGCTAAATATCACCGAACTGTTCACTTTAAATGGATGATTTTATGTTATATAAATCTTACCTCAATAAAGAAAGCAAAAAAAATAATCCAGACACACACACAAAACAAATATTGTATTATCCTATTCATATGCGGTCCCTAGAGGAGTCAAACTCACAGAAAAAGAAAAGAGAATGGTGGCTGCCAGGGGCTGGGGGAGGGGGACTAGGAATTGACATTTAATGGGACAGTTTCAGTTTGAGAAGATGGAGAGGGATGAGGGTGAAAGTTACACAACAGTGTGAATGTACTTAATGAACCGCGCACTTAAAAATGGTTAAAATGGTCCATTTTATGTGTATTTTATCACCATTAAAGAAAAAAGGTCACATGCTGCCAGTCCCAAGACATTCACCGCCCACCTGAGCTGTCTGCACCCCCCCCTCCCTGCCACAGGAGATGACATCTTCCCAGTTTTTCCAGGCGAGCAACTTCGAGTAGCTGACCGCCCTCTTTACAAACAGGATGGAGACTACGCATGTGTTTTCTCTGTGGGGCAAGGCCAGATTAAGCAAAGAAAACACAGCAGCTCCATCCCCCTCCCCCCAGGAAAAACCCTGTCCGGTCAATAGCAGAACTAAAGAGCTGGCGCGCACTTTCACTTCCCACTGGCCTGCGGGCCCAGCTTCTTCTGGGCGTCCAGCAAAGCCCAGACTTCAAGGTGGCAGGTGCTGCCCTCTCACCCTACTCCGGGTAAGGACAGGTCTCCACTGAGCTCCAGTGAACAAGAGGAGGCTGTGTGCCTCCAGGAGGCAATTTCTGGCTGGGATGGAAGACCCAGAAGAGGAACACGGTGTGACAGCGGGATCTGAACCCCGGAGCCCTGGGTCCCCTGCTTTCCCCGCTGAGTGCCTCTGGGTATGGCGCTTCCGGGCTGGCCCTCAACGTCCACACCTACAGGAACAAGGGAACTGGATTCACGTGGGAAACGCAAAGACATTTATATCAGGTGGAGGCTCTAGGGTGGCTTCAGTTCAGCAAGGCATCAGGAGGACCAGCAAGGTTTGGGGGGTGGGGAGGACAACACATGGTCTGTGTATTCACCATCCTTGCAGGAGATCCCTTACAGAGTTCCTTAATGGAATTCCATGAATGTTCTTTCTGGATCTAAAATGCACTCAGTGGCCTCCCTGACTGACACAGGTCCATCTGACCTTTGCTTGCACACCTGCTTTCTCGGGGGGTTCACCATCTCCTCTGACAGCCTGCCCCCTCCATACAGGAAGCCAAAATCTCTGCCCTAGAACCCCTTCCCTGGAGCTGCTGGCACCACACAGAACTTACTCCCGTTCTTCTCTATGCCTTGCTGACCCCTTCCCGCTCCTTGCTTCCTTCCCCTGTGCCACACGTGAGCAGCCTCCAAAGGACGGCCTGTTCTGGAAGCTTGAGGGAATGTCCACTCAATGTGTCTCCCTGACCAGCCTTCGCCTTCCCAAGAGTGAAACGGAGACTGGCCCTGGGGCCCTTTCCAGGGTGGGGCAGTGGCAGAGATGGCTAGCATGGCCCACGCCAACATCTTATTCCGGCCTCCTCTCCGTTCTCGGTAGTAAAATTCTGCTCTGGGCTGGGACGCACAGCTCCCACTTACATTTCCCAGATGCTCTTGCAGCCAGGGTTGCCACATGACGGGTCTGGCCAGTCAGGTGAAAGAAGTCTCCCTAATAGGGCGAAGATCTACTCCACTCCCCTGCCACTCCCTCTTCCTGCTAACTAGAATGCAAATGAAATGGTAAGATCCCCTTTCCCAATAACTGGAATGTAGGCAAAATGGCAGGAAATTGAGGCTCTCTGGGCCCACGAGGCAAGGCACTAAGAAGGGAGGAGCAGCCGGATGGAAAGGCCCTAGGCCCTCAGAGCCACAGACTAGCCACGACAATCCTTACCTGACCTAGACCCTGGATTTCCTTTATATGAGAAAAAACCAGCTTCTGCTGTGTTTCAGCTGCTGCATTTTTAAATATTACATGATCCCTGAGCCTTCTATGCAGGATCAAGGAAGTCTGGGTTCGGATCATGACAAACCAGCTGCCTTCACAGAGGCAGGGCACCCACCGCCTTCAGTGAGAAAGGACAGGACTGAACGCACAGTCCTTAACATGCCCTGCATCTACCCCTTAAGAATTCAGGCCAGGTGCGGTGGCTCACGCCTATAATCCCAACACTACGGGAGGCCAAGGCGGGCAGATCAGCTGAGGTCAGGAGTTTGAGACCAGCCTGGCCAACATGGTGAAACAGTGTTTCTACTAAAAATACAAACATTAGCTGGGCGTGGTCATGGTGGGGGGCACCTCCAATCCCAATTACTCGGGAAGCTGAGGCAGGAGAATTACTTGAACCCAGGAGGCAGAGGTTGCAGTGAGCTGAGACTGAGTCACTGCACTCCAGCCCGAGCGACAGAGCAAGATTCCATCTCTAAAGGAAAAAAAAAAAAAAGAGTTCAGGGCCAACATTTCCAAGCCTGATGTGTTTCTTCAAAATCAGAGGATAGACACAACCAGCTGCCATTTATCAAGCGTCAACCACATGTCCCAGGTGCTCTGCTCAACGTGGCATGAATGAGCCCAAGGAGATCAAAATGGTCCTATCATAGATGAAGCCCAAAGAGATCCACCAAGTTGAGGCTGAAAGCCGCGAGTCCTAACCTCCAGGCTGGGGCTGGGGTCTTTTCATCTTCACTATCTCGTAAGGATTCTCAGGGACCCCACGAAGCTAAACTTGGCTGACACAGGGAAGGACAAAAGGAAGGAAGGAGCGGGAGGGAGAAGAAGTGGGAAATGGGAGAAACTCATGGATTCCTGTCAAGGGAGATTATCTGTGAAGATGTTCACTATGGCATTGTTTATAGCAGCAAAAATCTAAACAGCCTAAAAGGCCATCAACAGAATAAATAAACAAATATGCCATGGCTTCTACATACAATCAATCTCATATACACAAGGTAAGCAAAGTAAAGGCAAGCTGCACAAGAAGGCCCAAGTAATGACACTATTCACAGGAAACTTCAAAACCTGGGAAACATTATGGAGTGTCCTGTAAGAGCATGTAGTTGTAGAAATACAAAAATACGTACAACAAGAATAAACATCAGAGAAAGGAAGGGTTTGAAGACGGAGACAGTGCATCAGGTACTGCAGCTGGAAGGGTTTCTCATGCTGGGGGTTACACATACATATTTTATACCCTGCTTTACACGGCGGAAACAGATCATCATTTTAAAAGCAAAGGGAGAATGTGCAGTTTATTGCATGTCAACTTTATCTCAAAGCAATTATTTTATGTACCTAGAGAGAAAGAGACACAGACAGGAGGGAGGGAAGGAGAGAAGCGAGGAAAGGGTTAAGGCCTCCAGAAACAGCATCTTCTCCTCCTGGCCCATGCTCCTCTCCGGAGGGTTAGCCATGCTGACCACAGCAGCTCCATCCACAAAGCCACAAGGCCACGGTGAAGAAGGCCACTTCACCTCCAAGTTGCTGAAGCCTCCTTAAGCGAAGTGACATCCCAAAGCTTCCAGAATGAGTTACCCTCAGGCCTGGCCACCCCCAGAACCACGTTCAGTCCACCAGCAGTTCTGCAAAGACCAGTACTGGTCAGCTCCCTCCCCTCCTGCGCCCCATGGCTGGAGGCAGGGCAGCCAGGCTGGCAGGGCCTGGGCACAGAGGCTGTCCTGGGCTGGCTCCCCTGGCACCAAGGTGGCACCAGGAAGGGCATGCAGGAGAGACAGGACTAGAGGAGACGGAGCCCCAGGAGGAGGGCACCAAGGTCATGGCCAACACTGAGTCCCCTCCACAGGTGGGCAATGGTTCCTCCACCTGCCCCATCGTTCCCCTTCCACAGAAGTGCAGTGACACAGAAGAGACCACACAGTAAGAAGACACCAGGCACTGGGGCTCCCCTGCTCCTCTGACCTGACTCAGTTCAACCCTGGGATCCTCACACAGCACCTCCCACCACAGGTATGACCTGGAAGTAGGGAGAAGCCGACACGAAGCCCTCACATGGAGCAGAAGTGGTGTTCGGCCTGCATAGCCCAGTGGCCCCTGGTGAGCACCAGATGAATGGGAGGAAGACAGGGAAGGAAAGAGAAAGTGGAGACAGGGAAGGAGGAATGGAGGAAGTGGGAGGGGGAGAAAGAAGGGAAAGAGAAGGCAGGAGACAGAAGGGAGAGAGGGAGGGAGGGTACGTCAGCGACAGACAACTCAACTTGAGGACCACAGCCACCTTGCCCTCTCCAAGCTCGGGGCAGGGTACAAAGTCCACGTCCATGAGCTCTGAGCAGGGGGAACCTGAGTACAGGGAAGCTGAGGGAGTGGAGAGGCTGTGCCCAGCCTGAAGCGGCGGCCACACAGGATCATGGGCACAGCCAGGAGCACCCGGTTGAAGGCCTGCCTCCGTTTCCTCAGATGAAGAATGGGATGATCATGGGAAGCCAGCAGCTCGGAACCGTCTGCAGATCCCAGGAACGAAGGGATGGCAGTCGTCTAGAGCTGAGCCAGGCCCGTGGTAAGTGACACAGAAGTGTTTGCTTCTGTTCTTATTATTAGAAAAGGGAAATCCAGAATTTTTTAGGGGAATGCTCCCAACTTTAAATGCAGACAGCTTATTGAAGCTTTAAGAAAAAACATAAAGAAAACACTGTGTGTGCCAAGTAAAACACGCGGGCAAGCTGGACTTGGCCCACAGGTCACTCGCTTGCAGCCTCTGCTGGACGCGTCCCTGCATCCCCCCACGGCAGACCCAAGGCCTACCGGGGTCGAAAATCATGAGTGAGACTTGCAATCACCGCATTCCAACACATGCGTCCAAACCCATGAATTTCTTAATGGGAAATAAATATTTAAGTCAACCCCCGCCCAACTCCCACACCAAAAGGACAGGAACTGCTAATTCTTACCACCACATCCAAGTCTCCAGTTTTATTTCATAGGATGGAAAAAAAAAAAAAAAAAAAGACCTATTTTAAAAAGAAGACGAAGAAAGGGAAAAAGAAAACCAACAGAGGCAAATTCAAAAACGCACCACTGTTGACTTGGGCAACGGCCTTTCCCGGCCAAAGAGGAAAACAGCTCAGTCCTGAAATCCGTCCCAGACATGAAAATTACAGAGCAGCCCTGCTGACACCCCCTGCCCTTTCTGTGTCATTCCCTCATGAGGAATGCAATTATATGCCCCCCCACGGCAAACACAAAGGAAGACACGTCAGTGACAGCCGCAGCCTGTTCACGTTTCCTGCAGAAACAGGCACTCGCAGGCGGCAGCTACCAGCGCTGCAGGAGCTGAAGGCACTGACCTCACTGGAGGCCGGGCAGGAGGCAGGGGCCATAGCCAGGTGGGTGGCGTGACTGAGGTCCTATTGATTCACGCCCATGTTATAGATCAGGATGTTGAGGGCACGCACAGGAGATGGGATCTATGTAACCTTGGCCCTGGATGCAAGACGAACACACTGTCCTCACCTTCAGGGCAAGCAGTTGAAAAGAGCAGCCCCTCAGACACTCACTGGGCAGCTGCTGTGTGGCCAAGCCCCGAAAGGAACAGGACAAAGTAGTGGGAGCAGAGTGTAGATCACCACAGATTCCATGATGGGCCCCTGCATGCCCCTCCAGCCTCCACATCCCACTGTGCACCTCAACCACCCCAGGGCGTCGGGCACTCACCAACCCCAGCCTCTCCACATCTGCACAGGACAAGCTCCTGCCACCACACCACCTCCTGACTGATGGGCCTCCTGAGACTCTCTCCACCATTTCACCCCGTCCCTCTACTGTCCCAGCACCTGCCACCTCTGAAGGGGCCCTGGTGATTCGCTGATACATTTGCAGGTACCACCCCCAGTGAATGCTGAGGTTCCTGAGAGCAGAGCCCAAGTCAGGGCACCCTAGGACAGTGGATGGCACATAGCTGACACTCAACAGTGTCGTGAGTGACTGTGTTCACTGCCTACCAGACCCAGGGCAGCCCTGGGGAGATGGGCCACTCCTCCATGAGCGGGGCACGCCACACACAGGATACCAGATGGGCACCAGGAAGGATGCTGAAAATAAGAACAGCGCATCTTCATGAAGCACTTCTGCGGTTCTGAGCCTTGCTCTCAAGTTGGTTCATACATCATCTCACAGAATCCTGACCACAATCCCAGCTCATAAACACTGCTGCTAATCTCATCTTACAGAAGAGGAAACTGAGACAAAGATGTTTCCCAACCTGCCCAAAGTTACGTATACACCTGGAAATACAAACGCAATGAGTGAGATGCGGAACAGAGCCGGTGAAGATGTACCTGTGTGTACGTGCATACGTGTGTGCAGATGTGTGTCCATGAATCTGTGTGTGCACCTGCAGCAGTGCTCCCTGCCCCGCGGTTTCAGTGACCCACAGTCAACCACAGTCTAGAAAGATTAAGTGGAAAATTCCAGACAATTCTTTAGTCTTCAATCCCACACCGTCCTGCTGAATCTTGCCCAGTTTGTCCACACCACATGGCCCTACCTGCCCGTGAGTCACTCAGCAGCCCTGTCGGTAATCAATTCCACTGTCACTGGATCGCAGTGCTTGTGTTCAAGTCATCCTTATTTCGTGTATAAATTAAACTCTATCACCAGTATGTACGTATTAGATAAAACAGGGTTCAGTACTCTACACCATTTCAGGCATCCACTAGGAATCTTGAAACATATCCCCCAAGGATGAGGGGGGACTACTGTATAACTGTTTGTGTGTATGTGTGTGCATGTGTGTATGTGTACACTGGTATGTGTATGTGAATGTGTATTACATGCCTGCATGTGTATATGTATGCCTATGTATCTGTGTGCATTTTTGTATACATGTGTATATGTATGTATGCACGTACAAACGCATATGCATGTACATGTGTATATGTGCGTATGCATATATACATACAAACGTATACACATACATCTACATGGACACATCTTTGTGTATATCTATACATATGTATGTGTACGTGTGTATGCATGTAGGTATATTTATGTGCATACATTGTGCCAGTGTATATGTGTGTACAAGCATGTATGTATGGCCATGTGTATTTCTGTATATGTGTGCAAGTATGTGTATATGGATGTGTGTGTGCACGTAGGTATATTTATATGCATGTATGTGCCTGTGCTTATATATGTATATATGTATACACATATATGTGTATATGCACATGTGTATGTATATATGTCTGCATGTGTGTATGTGTGTACGTGTGTGCGTGTGGGTATATTTATATGCATGTATTGTACCTGTGTATATGTGTGTATGCATGTGTGTGTGCCTATATGTACAACAATCATAGTGCTCCCTCATTTCCTTCCCAAGAAAGGATTTCTTTTTGTACTGATCTTAGGAGTTTCAGGGCTACAGCAAAGAGATGACATCTGGAAGTCAAGAAATGTGTTTATGTACAAACTAGTAGATCAAACTATATGCAGCCATTATTTAATCATTTTCTACTTACAAAATTTCTATTTTGGCTGAGCACAGTGGCTCATGCCCATAATCCCAGCAGTATGGGAGACCGAGGTGGGAGGATCCCTTGAGCTCAAGAGTTCAAGACCAGCCTGGGCAACGCAGCAAGAGCTCACTTATATTCTTTTTGAATCGTTTTTTAAAATCTCAATTTCCTGTGGCTCCAGCCAGTATAATCCCAAGATTCCACCTTCATGGTGGACTCGAACCTCCAGGTAGCCTGTCAGTAGCACCTGCTCAGATCCAGCCTTATTTTTTAGCACTTTCTCCAGACAACCCAAGGGAAAAGAAAGCTGTTTTGAGGTCAAACTTCTGAAACATCTGTCTCTGTGACCTGGCCTTTGTGCAAACGCCACTACTCACAGGACATGACAGGCACCCTGCAGATGCCCGGCACCCCAGCCACCAGAGCCAGCAGGCTGTACATGCAAAGAAGACTCTGGACACAAGCCGCCAGGATGGGGCGCCTGGACGGGGCACCTCTCAAACCGCTGGGGCCCTCTCCCAGCATCCCTCAGGCGCTTTCGACTCAAATGTGGAAGCAGCAGAGAGCTGAGGTCAGGTTCCACCTTATTTACCTATTGCTTTCAACATCTTTCCTTTCAAAGTCTCTTTAAGCCGAAACTGTCAAAGGTTGTGTCTGCTAAATCTGAAGGTTGCAGAGGAAGTGGTTTGTCCTTCCTCCTGCTCATGATTTCTGCAAAAGATAGCACACAGCATTTGGTGAACTGTCAGGCAAGGCAAGGGCTCCCAGCGAGGGCTGGAGGAAATGCAGGCGACCACTGAGGCCTGCTCTTTACCTGCTGCTGCTGTCAGGCTCCAGACAAGGTCAAGGGTGCAGGAGACAGGAGGAGCCCAAAGAAGTCCGTCCCCATCCCTCCTCATCCCACCCACCCAAGACATTCAGGAAACTCTGTTCAAACAGAATTGGCCTGGTAGCTCTGACACTCCCACGGCAGTCTGGAAGTTGAGTGTCATTATCCCATTGGTAATCAGAATGTAAGTAACATGCTCAATTTAATTTCAGTAACTAACTTGCCCGATGTCACACATAGTGAGTTCTCTAAAGACCTGTGAACCCACAATTCAAGCAAAGCCTGATGTCACCTGCCCTGGGAAGCCCTCTCTGGCCCCTCCGACCTTGGGTATAGTCAGGTCCCCTCCTCTGTAATCTTGCTCAACAGTAGCAATGACGGTGGTAACGGTAGTAATAAGAGCCCTCTCTTTTTCCTGTGTACTTTGTCTGTGTCAGACACAAGGCTAACACCAGATGTGCATCATCTCACTGAATCCTTCGCAGAAGCCCATGGAGTCAGTGCCACTATCTGCCCCACTGTACTGAGAAACAAAAGCTCAGAGAGGTAAAGCTACTTGCCCAAGGTCACACAGCAGGCAAGCGGCAGAGCCCAAGGTAGAACTTCCAACACACAGTTCTGACCACTGGCCTGGGCTAATCCCAGTTTTCCGATACGTGACAATTATTTGCATTATCTTGGATCTACATGCTTCTAGTCCAGAATGACCACAACAGCCGCCAGCCCCTTTGGATTTCCCCACCAATCCCAAAGCTTGAGGGAGAGGGGCCATTTCCCTGCTGGCAACGAACTGGGCCCCACCCTCATGATCAGCTCAGCCATTCCTAGGTTCTTGGGCCTAAGGCTGATCCAAATCAGGGCAAAGAACTAGGCCCTCTCAAGGTGGAGTAGGAAGGAACAAGACGTTCACGGGGCACTCCTGGAATCTGGCTTCCACGTTAAAGTCCAAAGTCCCGAGGCCAGCATTCAGGCAGCTCGCCGGGTCTGCCCTGCACAGTTCTACCCGCCCCAGCCCACTCAACACACTTGAGGCCCATGGAGCATGTACCAGGCCCCGCCAGGCCTCCCGGGCTGTCCTGACACCACGTTCTCCGGAATGCTCCTCCCTGCTTTCTCCTTCTGGCCCGGGCAGACCCATTCTCCGATCAGCAGCCTTCTCTCCAGGGACCATGCTGCTTCCCACGAGTGTCCACCCTGAGTCGCCCTTGTTTGCGGGCACTGGAATCAACTGTCCATAACTCTCTCCTCCCATGCTGTTATCTCCACACTCCTAACCCTTGGCACAATGCCTGTACCCAGTAGGTGCCCCATAAGTGCATGCTTCAGGCACGATGCCTAACTGCTCAGTTAGAGAACACCCCGAAAGCACAGAGGACACGGCAGCACAGGCCCCTGCATCTTCTCACTTCATTCTCGCCCTACAATGTGCAGAAAGTTCCGTCCTTGGCCTCAATTTACCCACAAGGAGACGGAGGCTCACGCAGACGGGGCAGCAGGGCTGGAATTCCAGACCCAGCCTCTCTCTGAGTTTGCGCTTTACTTCTGGAAAACCGACACATCACCTGGGGGTCTGAGGGAGCAATGGGAGAGGGAGCCCACTTTACCGTTTATCTCAAAGACAAGCTTGGGAGCCCGAGGTGAACATGGAGAAACACAGCCCTCTGCCTCCCCAGCCCTCCATGCCCTGCCCAGGAAGGCCTGCTCCTCATTATCTTGGGTGCCAAAAAGCCACCCAAAAGGTCACCCCTGATCCCGCATTTCAAAGTCTTGTTCACCTGGACGAGAGGCCCACGGGAACCCCACGTTACAAAGGAGCAAGGGCCGGGCGTGGTGGTGCACCACGCTGGGGAGGCTCAGGTGGGAGGACCGCTCGAGCCTGGAAGGTTCAGACTGCAGTGATCCGTGAGGCTGAGGAGGAGAATCGCTTGAACCCGGGAGGTGCAGGTGGCAGTGAGCCGAGACCGTGCCACTGCACTCCAGCCCGGGCACCAAAAATAAAAAAATAAAAACTCCTAGAGCCCAAGAAGATCCCTGTCCCTGCCCGGCAAGGACAGACAGCTTCAAAGGGCAGTCTGGGGGTTTCTGTTTATTTTCCTGTATGTTCTGGTCATCTCAATCATCTAACCAGAAGAATTGGCCCAAAATGAGGCACAAGAAAAAAGGAAAAGATCTGGCCCTGCCACATAACTCCTGGAACAGGCTGCAGAAACTGGACTTTGGCTTTCTAAGCTTGGGGAAGGAACAACAGCCTCTTTCAAGCAAGGCTCTTTTGTTCCTAGTTCCCAGGGAGGAGGCAGAATCTTTGGCTGAACAAATTCCGTTCAGCCAAAGTCTCCCAGGGAAATGGTGCCATGCTAAGTCCCCCACGGTCAACACATTAACTTGCCCCCACCCCAGACAGATCACCAATCAATTGGATGGCATTGGTTTTGTCATTTCAACACCATGTAGCCATCAGACTCATTACTCAATAATGGCCCGTCCATAGTAATACCAGTAAGAAGTGCTTGCTGAGCAATGTCTCAGTGATGCCTCCTGATAGCCCTGTGAGGCAGACACACCCCCACCTTTTATTACACAGACCAGGAAACTGAGGATTGCCAAGCTTACGACCATTGCCAAGATCAG